>CM024243.1:48948954-49014824 GCA_013421045.1 Propylea japonica | reverse complement strand
TATCAGATTAACGTGATGATCAGTTTTATTTTATGCTTCTGATAGAACCCGGAATCGAAGTTTATCTTACAATGCCGTATTGCTAGGTACTTGCGACTTTTTCGAAAATAGAAATCGAGAGTACCAGAGAACTCGGGATCCAAAATTTTTCTAGAACTGAGGTTTGGTCCTAGAAAATAACACACTTGAGATTGAGACACTAATTAATAGGTTCAGGTTTTTGTCGCAGAATATTTCTTCATGAGTTTCGTAAGCCTATCCTGGAATAGCGGGTTGCTAATATCACGCAAAGAATAGTCCTTATCACATTCCTTCTGGTAGGGGATGATAGAAACGTGGTTGTAAGAGGTTCGAAGCAAGCTCGAAAAGTACATTAGAAACTTCAAACTACTCGATTCTGGTCATCAGCAATGGTGCAGAGTAAAGTTTTGACATCTCTATCAAATGCTTAAGAAGCACTGTTATAAAACGTATATCCACCTATTCCATTTTATAGCTGAAATTACCACTAGCTTTTATAGGACCTTATAACATTCATTATTCCCATACAATTGAGGAGACCGTATTATTTACGGGATGGTCGAACACATAGCGAATTTTATACGGTTTTGAGGCCGTTCCAGAAGCCATCACGCCAGCGACGGTCTTTAGTCATGATGACGGTCCCGTATAATCCGGGTCGGATACGATCGTTTGAACGGGCGAAATTCCCGATTTATCCTCGTTGGGAATGAATTCCAGACCGAGAATCGGGAGAAAATGGGCACCGTCGTCGAAATGACAATTCGGGAAGTTTTCTTCTTCCGTCCTCGTCGCTCATTAGCAGTAGTAGCGATGACATGGAAAAATGGCGCAGGGCAGGGGGGGGGACTAGGAGAATGGCAGTAGTAGTTGAAAATGGTGGTAGAAATACTTGAAAAAACTGAGTTTAATTATTATTATTATTAATAAACAAACAAGAGTTGAGGTGAGGAGGAAACCTATAAACTCAATAGTACAATAAAAAAAGCATATACATGATAAGAAAAACACAATTGAATTGTAGCTCATGAAGTAAATACATAATTAGGATGATAAACTCTCTTATTCACTCAGAGTAAAAAGGAAACCTAGATAATATATCGATTGAAATATATTCTGGGAGGATTCTGCATTTCTAAAAAACTTATAGCTTTTCACACCCAGTCTCTGAAACAGAAATAATTCAAAAATGTTTAATTAAGATGAAGTGATCCTGAGAGAATCTTTTCACTTATTTGTCAGGAGCAAATTGGTCTTGAAAAAATGTTGCCTAACAGTAAAACTGAAAAAGGAAATAAATGTAAAGGACAATGTAACGGTGTCTATATCATCAGACACCTTCGTCAGACAAACTTGTAAAATTTTCAGAAATGTGTGTTTTCATTTGCAGTCTAGTTGAATTGAAAGTTGTCAATACATAGGGAGATGTGGAATAATTTAATTTTGAAATTTCCTGATATTATTTCTTTCTTCAATAAATCAATCCCAATACGATCTATTCCAACAGAACAATTGGCCCAAATTATCTACATCATCTAACAAAATACATGTGGATTCCCTAATTTTCCTTTTATAGTTATCAGGTGCCGTCATTAGGATCTTTGTGTTGTTCCAGTCCATCATGTGATCTCCGCTATTTGAACATACATGATCAGCGATTTGTGATCTTGTAATGTCTCTATTTTTGATGTTGTTTTCATGTTTCCGTTTTCTTATCTCTTAAAGTCTTGATGTCTCTCCTGTATAAGATTTTCCACATATACAGGGAATATTGTAAACACAATTTTTTGATTTTTGTGTCTCATTCATTGGTTTCGTTCTGGTTAGAATGGATCTCAAATCATTTTGTGTTTTGAATACAGTTCTTTTGTTGAATTTGGGACGAATTCTTCTTATTTTCTCTAAAAGGCCAGGAATATGAGGAATATAAGAAATGACGTTCAACAAATTTGGTTGTTCTTGACGGTTTTCTGTTTGTACCTGATCATCATTAGAATTTTGATTAGATATTTTCCGTTCTAAATTTGTAATTGTTTTTTCAATAAAATTTGGTGGTTATTGATTATCTAGTTGAAACTCTTCAATTAAGGAAATTTCATTATTTCAAATTTCAGGTGTAGATGAAATCAAAAAGGCTCTATCATAAAGTGTTTTTATAATACCTGTTTTTACATTCAATTGATGATTATAATAAAAATTTAGATATCTATTAGTTCGTTTCCGAAATACACTTGTTTCAAAATGATCTATAAATTTTTCTTATTAGAACATCTAGAAAAGAAAAAAAAACCTAGAGATGCCTTCACTCCTCTGTTGACGCAGCCAAGTATAGAATCTGTTATATTTATTATAAACAGGAACAACATTCGGCGCTGGGAACAACATGAATTGAATAGAGAACAATATTTGTCGGTAGGTATATAATTCAGAAATAAGAAATTTTAATTCAGAAATTTTTTTTATTTAGAACTAGGAAATTGGTTGAATATATTTCAGAATCAATAAAAATGTATAAATTGGTATGTCTGTGATTACCTAATATTATGTATGTAATTCAAATTGAGACATGATTCCATTCGAAATGAGTGGCACAAATTGTAGATAAAAGTTCTTGGGTATTGTCAACACTTGAAGTAAAGGGTTTTCCAATATGAGGTGTTATTTTGAATAGCTCGCTATTTCGGTAGATTTCACGTTTGAAGCTGTCATTTTTTGACATTTGATGAGTAGAAACTACGCCATTAATAAAAATGGAACGATACACGCTTCGGGAACGCATTTTTTCATTCAAATGCACTATAAATATAAAGATGGTGAAAATTTGGCAGAGACGGTTCGTGAAACTAGAACATTTTTGGGTCGTCGTGAAGCACCTTGTTGTGATTTAACACCTTGCGACTTCTTCCTTTGGGGCCATATGAAAGAGAAGGTCTACACCAATAGCCCAGAGTCGATTCAAGACCCCAAAAATAGAATTCGTCAGGCTATCGAGTACATAGGACAGCCACTTTGCGATTTGGTTATGGGAAAATTTCATTAAAAGGATATGGTCCTGTAAGCGTGGCCGTGGTGGTCATTTGCCTGATGTTATTTTCCACTATTAACGGCATAGCTTCTTCTTTATAATGAGATATCCGATCATTTATATTGAAAATTGGCATTTTTCTTTGAATATCAAAATAACACCTCTTATTGGAAAACCCTTTACGTAGATACTTCATGGATATGTACCCTTCCTACTTTTAAAGTTCCTGAAATTGAATTGATAACTTCTGAAATAAAATTTTCTTTTTCTGAAATTCAATTTGCCGTTTCTGAATAACAACTTCCTGATCTGAATTCTCTAGTTCAATTTCTGTTTTCTGAGTTACATATTCCAATTCATGTTCCCTATCCTGAAATTGAACTTTGATTATCTGAATTACAATTGTAGAACGGGAAGTCAAGGATTTCCTGAATTTTTTTCTGTTTGAATTCATCTATTGCAATTCGATTTTCATGCTTTTCGTGTTATCTGATCGGTACTGTTCTGCCGACGGGGAGGCCGAGGTCGGCAATGTTCGCGTTTCCAGCTCGTTCGCCGCTTGAATCAATTGTATGTATTACAAGTCCAGATCGCTCGCTCTCGATCTAATTTGCTAAAAGGTTTTGTCCAAAGTGAGTTTTCGCTTAACTTAACAACTGAGTCGATATCATACATATTGGATGAGATCAAATCGGACGAACGCCACCGGGTACATTCCCAGATGGAAGCTGCAAGGATTCTTTCATCTTTTCTTTCCTCGTACTCTTTGATGCTGCTTTACTTGGTGATTTTTTCATTCTAGGTTCTTACAAATGCTGAAATTCAGGGATCAGGATGGAATATTTATGGTGTGTAAGCGATTACTTCGAAATGACTAATGAACAGTTTTCTTTCTTTCTTTTCACTATAGAAGTAACCTAATGAGTTCACGTATTGAACATGTATATACTCGTCGATCGAACTTTCTTAGGAGTAAGAAATGAAAATTATCGCTTTAATAGGAACGCAGGTATAATATAAACCATGATAGCAGATAATAATATTAATTTATTAAAATCAACCAATATTAAACCCATACCTCGGAACTAATCCCGTCAATGTACAAAGTTGGACTACCACCAGTTTGTATGAAAAAATGACAAACATCTCGCGACTTCGTTCAAGGTTCATGCATCGGAGAAAGGTGTTTGTAAGGACCCCAGGAGATGGTGTTTTGTTTCTGTTATTCTCAGACCTAGGCGACATTTCTTCAAATAAGGGAACCTAGAATGCCTTTCAGACGGAGCTCCTCCATACTGAAGAGCCCCAGATGGGGCCAAATAGCTTATCTATGGGTGCTCTGTTTGATATTACCACCAAGCATGTTCATTTTGCGTTGACGGGATTAGTTCCGAAGTATGGGTTCAATATTGGTTGATTTTAATATTATTCGATTGTATTATTCACATATTTTTATTCCATTCATTATTTTCTGAAAAAGCTTATAACTTGAGGTTTTTTATATTATAATTTTTTCTTATAATGAATGCACCAACGATTGTGAGTGCAAAATGGCGAATGCGCAAGTTTGGTGATTTCGAGACTATTAATTACAAGTCAAGAGGCGAGTTGATTACAAGATTAATCCGTCGACCGACTTTGAACTGAATATAAATTCTTGATAGATGTAAATGTTCATTTGGCCTACATTTGACATGTTTCAGAGTAGAGTTGCAACATTATTTGTATTGATTCTGAATATTTTATGATAGTTTTCCCATGATAATTACCTACACATTAAAAGAGGAGAAGTGAGTCGATGAAATGGGTCACTGTTGATTGATTTCGTGAACGTTAAATTCAGCTTTCGTTTTGAGGTCGACGGAAATAGTTATTTAATCAAGGTTATTAAAGACATCGACTAACGGTCAATATATTTTAACGCGCGAGAGGGGCGAAAATCTTTGCACTTATTTGTCAGGAGCAAATTGGTTTTAAAAAAGTTGTTGCCTAGCAGTAAAACTAAAAAGGAAAATAAATGAAAAGGATAAATAATGTAATGTTTTGGTGTCTATACACCTAGACACCTAGACACCTTCTTCAGACAAATTTGTGAAATCATTTTTCTTTTGCAGTCTAATTGACATGTCAATCATTATTAATTTACTATTAATTATTATTATTAATTTTAAATTATTTCTGTTTCAGAGACTGGGAGTGGAAACCTAAAAAAGTTTTCTAGAAATGTATTTAGATACTTCTTGGATTTGTTCCCTGCTTACTAGGTATATATCAAATCTAATACATTTTCTGAAATTGAATTGGTAACTTCTGAAATACAGTTTCCCTATTTCTGAAATTCAATTTGCTGTTTCTGAATTTCTATTAACTATTCTGAATTACAACTTCCTGATCTGAATTTCAACTTCGTTCTTCTGAAATTGAATTAACTATTTTAAAATTCAATTTCTGTTTTCTGAATTACATATTCATATTCTGAAATAAAGGGTTTTTCGAAAAGAAGTGTTATTTTGAATAGACCGCTATTTTGGTATAGATGTCACGTTTGAAGCTGTCATTTTTTGACATTTGACAATAAGAAACTACTCCATTAATAAAAATGAAACGATACACGCTTCAAGAATGCATTGAAATCATTAAAATTCACTTTAAAAATGGTGAAAATTTGGCAGAGACGGTTCGTAAAACTCGAACATTTTTGGGTCGTCGTGAAGCACCTTGTCGGACTGCAATGAAGAAATTGGTGAAAAAATTGGAGCTGTTGGGACAAGTTAGTGATGTGAAGAATAAAACCCGTGCACGTCGCTCAAGAACA
This sequence comes from Propylea japonica, assembly GCA_013421045.1. NCBI lineage: Eukaryota > Metazoa > Arthropoda > Insecta > Coleoptera > Coccinellidae > Propylea > Propylea japonica. The sequence continues at coordinate 49,008,963 of CM024243.1, read as the reverse complement.
GCCGAGAATATTCCTGCTGTAGCCGAAAGTGTTGAAGAATACGCAGGTTTGTCCGTTCCTCGTCGTTCTTTGGAATTAGGCATTCAACAAACGTCATTATACCGTATTCTGCATAAAGATTTGGGTCTCAAGGCTCATAAAGTTCAGTTAACACAAGAACTCAAGCCAGCCGATCATCAACAACGTCGAGTTTTTACTGTTTTTGCTGATTGGGTCGTTGAAACGCATGAAAATGATCCGGAATTCCATCCAAAAATCTTCTTGAGTGATGATGCCTTTTCCACCTAGGTGGCTTCGTCAACAAGCAAAATTGTCGCATTTGGAGCTCGGAAAACCCAAGAATTATGGTTGAAGCCTTTCTATCCTCAACGTGTGACTGTTTAGTGCGGTTTTTGGTCCGGCGGAGTCATTGGACCTTACTTTTTCGAAAATGAGGCTGGAGTAACAGTAACGGTGAATGGATTGCGCTATCGAGAGATGATTAATGATTTTTTATGGCCGAAATTGGATGGTATTGATCTGGACAACGTTTACTTTCAACAAGACGGAGCTATGTGTCACACAAGCAACGAAACCATTGATATTTTGCGGGAAAAGTTTCCGGACCGTGTTATCTCTTGAAGAGGTGATCACAATTGGCCACCGAAATCTTGTGATGTAACCCCTTGAGACTTCTTCCTTTAGGCATACGTGAAAGATAAGGTCAACGCCAATAGCCCAGCTTCGATTCAAGACCTCAAAGATGGAATTCGTGAGGCTATCGAGGACATAGGGCAGCCACTTTGCGATTTGGTTATGAAAAATTACATTAAAAGGATATGGTTCTGTAAACGTGGTCGTGGTGGTCATTTTCCTGATGTTATTTTCCTCTATCAATGGCATAGCCTTTTCCTTATAATGAGATAAACATCCGATCACTTATATTGAAAAATGGCAATCTTCTTTGAATATCAAAATAACACCTCTCATTGGCAAACCCTTTACATGTTCTTTTCCAGAAATTGAACTTTGATTTCCTTTCTACAACTGTGGACGGTGTAAATACAACCACTCAGAAAAAAGTAAAAACCTCAGCTCCTATTCCAGTCCTGTACCACCGAAAGATCCGAAATAATTTGTAATTCCGATACTGTAACCATCCCTTATAATTCGTAATTGTAGTATTGTCACGGTATCGATCTCTTACCTCCCGTAACCCTAAAACACTAACGAGCGGCGATGTTTTTCCTCTCCGGGATGGAAAACGGAGAGCGAAATCGACTGATTAATCCAGATTATACGGTCGGCCTGGCATCCCGTTCGTTTGTTCGCTGCCCACTCGCGCGAACGTCAGTTCTTATTGATTAAAACAAAATCACCAGGCCGAACTTTGTCCGAAAACTTTTTTCCCTAGCTGTACCGAAACAGGCAGTTCGAGCAATAAATTGTAGCTTTCTAGACAAAATCGACAAGATTGGGAGCAATTTGAAAGTTTTCCGCCAATCGGTAAACGGCGATTTTGGCATTTCTGCCTTTTGTTGGCGTTTATATGTTTGACTTTCGAAGTTATGCTGGATTATCGTGCTCTATATTAATCGAAAATTCGAGTAAATCATCGGATGTAAGCTTCTAGACACTATTTTCTTCACATACTTTGTTCCATGCTGGTATGACCCAATAAAGTTTTAACGCTCACTTGGGCGAAGAGGCTCGACGAGAGACGAAGCGTCATTTCGCTGAGGTGATGCGTCGAGCAACCATCGGAAGGAATTCCTCTATCTCTAGGTCGCAATACATTATTTTTCATTACCCTTGTTGCCTCGAAAAATTTTACGCAAACATGCCCCAAGGATCATTCACGCCTCTTCCCGTCGCGCCGCCTAGATGCGCGGGTCTCCATTTGATTCAATGCAAACATCTCCAGCGGAAAACGACTCGTCTCTTCCGAACGCTTGGCTTTTTCTAAGTGCGCGTTTAATCTGTCCCGCGTCTAAAGATTCGCCTCTTCTCTTCGCATTGTCTAGATGAGCGTGTCTCCTTTTGATTCAATGCTAACTTCTTTGGCGGCATATCACACCTTCGATACGGTTTACCTCAGAATTCTTCTGAACCGAACTGGAAATTGATGGTATAAAAGGAAAAGCGCTCAATATCTCTGCATTCTACCTGACAGGAAGGGTTCAGGTCATGGGATGACTTAGTGTCTGATTTGAGGCAGATCACGATAGGAATACCACAAGGTTCAATCCTGGGTCCGATATAATCATTAAGGTTTCGGTTTTTTTATGAACGTCACCTGTGATGGAAGTTGACGAACGGGATAAACCTTTGAAAACAGAGAGCGAAATCGACTGATTAATTCAGATTATACGGTCGGTCTGGCTTACGTTTATTTATTCGCTGCCCCCTCGTGCGAAAGTCAGTTCTTATTGATTAAAACAAAATCACCAGGCCGAACTTTCTGTACGAAAACTTTTTTCCCTAGCTGTACCGAAACAGGCAGTTCGAGCAATAAATTGTAGCTTTCTAGACCAAAATCGCCAAGATTGGGAGCAATTTGAATGTTTTCCACCAATCGGTAAACGGCGATTTTGGCTTTCTGCCTTTTTCTTGGCTTTTATATGTTTGATTTTCGAAGTTATGCTGGATAAACGAGCTCTATTTTGTCGAAAATTTGAGTAAATCATCGGATGTAAAGCTTCTAGACACTATTTTCTTCACATCCTTTCTTCCATGCTGGTATGACCCAATAAAATTGACGTCATTTCGCCGAGGTTCACACACTTGGGAGAGGTGATGCATCAAGCAGTCATCGGAAGAAATTATCCTCATCTGTAGGCCACAATGGATTTTATTACCCTTATCGCATGCCGCCCCGAGAAATTTTACGCAAAAATGCCGCAAGGATCATTCACTCGTCGAACGACTCGCTTTTTCTCATCGCGCCGCCTAGATGAGCGGGTGTCCATTTGATTGAATGCAAACTTCTCCAGCGGAAAACGAAGCGTCCCTTTCGAACGCTTTTTAGGTGCGCGTTTAAACTGCCCCGAGTAAAATGATTCGCTTCTTCTCTTCGAATCGTCTAGATGAGCGGGCCTCCATTTGATTCAATGCTGACTTCTTCGGCGGCAAATCACGCTTCGCTTCTTGATGCGCCTCTTCGCCCGAGTGAGCGTCAACCTTCGATACCGTTTGCCTCAGAATTCTTCTGGAATTTTATGATATAAGAGGAAAAGCGCTCAATATTCCAGACAGGAAGGGTTCAGGTCATGGACTGACTTAGTGTCTGATTTGAAGGGGGACCATGGTAGGAATACCACAAGGTTCAATCCTGGGTCCGATAATATTCATTATTATTTAGGTTTTTTTTATTGAACTTCACCTGAGATGGAGGTTGACGATCGGGATAAACCTTAGAAACGGAGAGCGAAATCGACTGATTAATCCAGATAATACGTTCGGCCTGGCATCCCGTTCGTTTGTTCGCTGCCCACTAGCGCGAACGTCAGTTCTTATTGATTAAAACAAAATCACCAGGCCGAACTTTTTGTCCGAAAACTTTTTTCCCTAGCTGTACCGAAACAGGCAGTTCGAGCAATAAATTGTAGCTTTCTAGACCAAAATCGCCAAGATTGGGAGCAATTTGAAAGTTTTCCACCAATCGGTAAACGGCGATTTTGGCATTTCTGCCCTTTTCTTGGCGTTTATATGTTTGAGTTTCGAAGTTATGCTGGATTAGCGAGCACTATTTTAGTCGATAATTTGAGTGAATCATCGGATGTAAAGCTTCTAGACACTATTTTCTTCACATACTTTGTTCCATACTGGTGTGACCCAATAAAGTTTTAACGCTCACTTGGGCGAAGAGGCTCGACGAGAGACGAAGCGTCATTTCGCTGAGGTGATGCGTCGAGCAACCATCGGAAGGAATTCCTCCTATCTCTAGGTCGCAATACATTATTTTTCATTACCCTTGTTGCCTCGAAAAATTTTACGCAAACATGCCCCAAGGATCATTCACGCCTCTTCCCGTCGCGCCGCCTAGATGCGCGGGTCTCCATTTGATTCAATGCAAACATCTCCAGCGGAAAACGACTCGTCTCTTCCGAACGCTTGGCTTTTTCTAAGTGCGCGTTTAATCTGTCCCGCGTCTAAGATTCGCCTCTTCTCTTCGCATTGTCTAGATGAGCGTGTCTCCTTTTGATTCAATGCTAACTTCTTTGGCGGCATATCACACCTTCGATACGGTTTACCTCAGAATTCTTCTGACCGAACTGGAAATTGATGGTATAAAAGGAAAAGCGCTCAATATCTCTGCATTCTACCTGACAGGAAGGGTTCAGGTCATGGGATGACTTAGTGTCTGATTTGAGGCAGATCACGATAGGAATACCACAAGGTTCAATCCTGGGTCCGATATAATTCATTAAGGTTTCGGTTTTTTTATTGAACGTCACCTGTGATGGAAGTTGACGAACGGAATAAACCTTTGAAAACAGAGAGCAAAATCGACTGATTAATTCAGATTATACGGTCGGTCTGGCATACGTTTATTTATTCGCTGCCCCCTCGTGCGAAAGTCAGTTCTTATTGATTAAAACAAAATCACCAGGCCGAACTTTTTGTCCGAAAACTTTTTTCCCTAGCTGTACCGAAACAGGCAGTTCGAGCAATAAATTGTAGCTTTCAAGACCAAAATCGCCAAGATTGGGAGCAATTTGAAAGTTTTCCGCCAATCGGTAAACGGCGATTTTGGCATTTCTGCCTTTTTCTTGGCGTTTATATGTTTGAGTTTCGAAGTTATGCTGGATTAGCGAGCTCTATTTTAGTCGAAAATTTGAGTAAATCATCGGATGTAAAGCTTCTAGACAATATTTTCTTCACATCTCTTCTTCCATGCTGGTATGACCCAATAAAGTTTGACGTCATTCGTCATTTCTCCGAGGTTCGCACACTTGTGAGAGGTGATGCGTACAGCAGCCATCGGAAGACATTCTCCTCATCTGTAGGCCACAATTAATTTTTAATAACCGTGTCGCATTCCGCCTCGAGAAATTTTACGCAAACATGCTACATGGATCATTCACGCATCAGTGGACTCGCCTCTTCTCTTCGCGCCGCCTAGATAAGCGGTTGTCCATTTGATTCCATGCAAACTTCTTCGGCAGAAAACGACGCGTTCCTTCCGAACGCTTCGCTTTTCCCAAGTGCGCGCTTAATCTGTCCCGCATCTATCGATTCGGTTCATCCTTTCGCGTCGCGTCGCCTAGATGTGCGGTTCTCCATTTGATTTAATGATGATTCGCCTCTTCTCTTCGGATCGTCTAGATGAGCGTGTCCCCATTTGATTCAATGCTAACTTCTTCGGCGGCAAATCACGCTTCGTGTCTTGACGCGCATCCTCGTTCAAGTGAGCATCAACCTTCGATACGGTTTGCCTCAGAATTCTTATGGAATTTTATGGTATAAGAGGAAAATGACTTAGTGTCCGATTTGAAGTAGATCACGGTAGGAATACCACAAGGTTCAATCCTGGGTCCGATATTATCCATTATGTTTTCGGTTTTTTTTTATTGAACGTTACCTGAGATGGAAGTTGACGATCGGGATAAACCTTTAAAAACAGAGAACGAAATCAACTGAGTAATCCAGATTATACTGTCGGAAGGCATCCCTTTCGTTTGTTCGCTGCCCACTCGCGCGAACGTCAGTTCTTATTGATTAAAACAAAATCACCAGGCCGAACTTTTTGCCCGAAAATTTTTTTCCCTAGCTGTACCGAAACAGGCAGTTCGAGCAATAAATTGTAGCTTTCTCGACCAAATTCGCCAAGATTGGGAGCAATTTGAAAGTTTTCCACCAATCGGTAAACGGCGATTTTGGCATTTCTGCCTTCTTCTTGGCGTTTATATGTTTGAGTTTCGAAGTTATGCTGGATTAGCGAGCACTATTTTAGTCGATAATTTGAGTGAATCATCGGATGTAAAGCTTCTAGACACTATTTTCTTCACATACTTTGTTCCATGCTGGTATGCCCAATCAAATTGACGTCATTTCGCCGAGGTTCACACACTTGTGAGGGGTGATGCATCAAGCAGTCATCGGAAGAAATTATCCTCATCTGTAGGCCACAATGGAATTTATTACCCTTGTCGCATGCCGCAAAATTGCCGCAAGGATCATTCACTCGTCGAACGACTCGCTTTTTCTCATCGCGCCGCCTAGATGAGCGGGTGTCCATTTGATTGAATGCAAACTTCTCCAGCGGAAAACGACGCGTCCCTTCCGAACGCTTTTTAGGTGCGAGTTTAAACTGCCCCGAGTAAAATGATTCGCTTCTTCTCTTCGAATCGTTTAGATGAGCGGGCCTCCATTTGATTCAATGGTAACTTCTTCGGCGGCAAATCACGCTTCGCTTCTTGATGCTCCTCTTCGCCCAAGTGAGCGTCAACCTTCGATACCGTTTGCCTCAGAATTCTTCTGGAATTTTATGATATAAGAGGAAAAGCGCTCAATATTCCAGACAGGAAGGGTTCAGGTCATGGAATGACTTAGTGTCTGATTTGAAGGGGGATCATGGTAGGAATACCACAAGGTTCAATCCGATAATATTCATTATTATTTTGGTTTTTTTCATTGAACTTCACCTGAGATGGAGGTTGACGATCGGGATAAACCTTAGAAACAGAGAGCGAAATCGACTGATTAATCCAGATTATATGGTCGGCCTGGCATCCCGTTCGTTTGTTCGCTGCCCACTCGCGCGAACGTCAGTTCTTATTGATTAAAACAAAATCACCAGGCCGAACTTTTTGCCCGAAAACTTTTTTCCCTAGCTGTACCGAAACAGGCAGTTCGAGCAATAAATTGTAGCTTTCTAGACCAAAATCGCCAAGATTGGCAATTTGAAAGTTTTCCACCAATCGGTAAACGGAGATTTTGGCATTTCTGCCCTTTTCTTGGCGTTTATATGTTTGAGTTTCGAAGTTATGCTGGAATAGCGAACTCTATTTTAGTCGAAAATTTGAGTAAATCATCGGATGTAAAGCTTCTAGACACTATTTTCTTCACATACTTTGTTCCATGCTGGTATGACCCAATAAAGTTTTAACGCTCACTTGGGCGAAGAGGCTCGACGAGAGACGAAGCGTCATTTCGCTGAGGTGATGCGTCGAGCAACCAACGGAAGGAATTCCCCATATCTCTAGGTCGCAATACATTATTTTTCATTACCCTTGTTGCTTCGAAAAATTTTACGCAAACATGTCCCAAGGATCATTCACGCCTCTTCCCGTCGCGCCGCCTAGATGCGCGGGTCTCCATTTGATTCAATGCAAACTTCTCCAGCGGAAAACGACTCGTCTCTTCCGAACGCTTGGCTTTTTCTAAGTGCGCGTTTAATCTGTCCCGCGTCTAAAGATTCGCCTCTTCTCTTCGTCTAGATGAGCGTGTCTCCTTTTGATTCAATGCTAACTTCTTCGGCGGCATATCACACCTTCGATACGGTTTACCTCAGAATTCTTCTGACCGAACTGTCTTATTGTCTGAGTGCTAATTTGTACCCCATGAATTTTCTCAAGCTAATTTTGGAGGAGGCGAGCGGTTGCAAACCGTTGTCTCAACGAAGAAACTCTCAAGTAACGTTCTTGAATGGCAGCTGTTACCCGTGGTCTACCCTGTCCTGGTCTTCGGACATTCATACCTGTCACCCTGAATCGCTGCAACATTCTGGACACACTTGTATGGGAAACTCCAAACCTTTCTGCAATTCTTGTGTAAGTCCACACTTCTTCTCGCAAAACTACAGCTTGGGCACTCCTCTTGGGTCAAATTGCGTGTTTAGCGTTGCATAGCGGATCGAGTGTAGAAAATCAAACAAAAGAAAAACTATTGATCGCTAGAATTGATCGAGAACAACTGATTTCAGAATGGAGCCAATACATTTAAAATCTGATATTCTCATCTTTTTTTATTCCTGCTGGGAAAAAACATCTGTATTGAAGAAAAACTTTGAAAGTGGATAACATATGCATGCATAATTCTGATAAAAATAATTATCATTGACAACACCTTCAGTTGTAGGATAATAAATTTGAGATTTCCATAATGTGCGTTAATTTTTTTGCGCAGTGATATAAAGAAATTGCATGGCCTATGTTGGCCTGGGCGGTAATAGGGCACTGGTACCCTTAAAGTAGAAGACAGTTCAGCTGTTCATTAGCTTCATTATCCAATAATGAACCACAGCAAAGATTCGTATAGTAATCGTATCCAAATATTCTCCGTCATTGCATCACGACGACCGAACAGCAACACATCATAAAACTAATCTAGCCATTACCTGTAAAGCATATAGCACACTGGTGCTATCCGTGCGCCCGCAAACGGAAACGGGGCTTCATATAATACCTAACGAGGGTCTGGAGGGTTGGTTAATTACAGTTTTCGTCTGCGGCAACGGCGGCAAGGGGTGAAGGACGGTCTTAATGGCCGTTGGGGGACATCGCAATTTTAATCTGGGACAAATTTAGCTTCGGTTAAGCGGCAGAGAGGCGGCAATGCTCTTTTGTGCCCCGCAAATATTCGAAAAAGCGCAGTTTTGGAAACGGATTGGTCGGTTGAATTTAGGGTCAATTGACAGATTATTTTGATATGGAAATCTTATTTAGTGAAAGTTATCTGGGTTGATTCTACAAGTACCATTCTAGATTAGAAGTAATGAAAAGAAGAATCTAATCCTGCTCACAAATCAGAGCAATGAAAGTCGAAAACCAAAACTAAATACCTAGTAGATTGTAAAGGGTTTTCCAATGAGAGGTATTATTTTGATATCCAAAGAAAAGTGCAATTTTTCAATATAAATGATCGAATGTTTATTTCTTTATAAAGAAGAAGCTATGCTTTCAATAGTGAAAAATAACATCAGGCAAATGACCACCACGACCACGCTGACAGGACCATTTCCTTTTAATGAAATTTTCCATAACCAAATCGCAAACTGGCTGCCTTATGTCCTCGATAACCTCACGAATTCCATCTTTGAGGTCTTTAACCGACGCTGGGCTATTGGCGTAGACCTTCTCTTTCACGTGGCCAGGAAGAACTCGCAAGGTGTTCAATGACAAGATCTCAGTGGCCAAGTGTGATCACCTCTTCGAGAGATAACACGGTCCGGAAACATTTTCCACAAAAGATCAATGGTTTCGTTGTTTGTGTGGCACGAAGCGCCGTCTTGTTGAAAGTAAACTTTGTCCAGATCAATTTCGGCCATAAAAAATCATTAATCATCTCTCGATAGCGTAATCCATTCACCGTAACTGTTGCTCCAGCCTGATTTTCGAAAAAAGAGAGGTCCAATAACTTCACCGGACTATAAATCGCACCAAACAGTAACACGTTGAAGATAGAGAGGTTTTTCAACAGTAACTCTTCGGTTTTCCGAGCCCCAGATGCGACAATTTTGCTTCTTGACGAAGCCACCGAGGTATAAATGGGCCTCATCATTCAAGATGATTTTTCGATGGAATACCGGATCATTTTCATGCATTTCGACGACCCAATCAGCAAAGACACGACGTTGTTGATGATGGGCTGGCTTGAATTCTTGTGTGAACTGAACTTTATAAGCCTTAAGACACAAATCTTTATTCAAAATACGGCGTAATGACGTTTGTGGAATACCTAATTCCAAAGAAAGACTAGGAATGGACAAACCTAGGTTTTCTTCAACACTTTCGGCTACAGCAGCAATATTCTCGGCTGTTCTTGAGCGACGTGCACGGGGTTTATTCTTCACATCACTAACTTGTCTCAACAGCTCGATTTTTTCCATCAAAAACCCAAAAATGTTCGAGTTTTACGAACCGTCTCTGCCAACTTTTCACCATTTTATAGTGAATTTTAATAATTTCAATGTGTTCTTGAAGCGTGTATCGTTCCATTTTCATCAATTGCGTAGTTTCTACTTGACTGACTTGACTTGACTGTCAAATGTCAAAAAATGACATCTACTGAAATAGCGGGCTTTTCAAAAATGGTGAGAGAATATCATGACGATTACCATTATTACTCAAATTTATTACAGTCTCAAATAAAAAAAGCAGGTAAAAACCTATCTTATCTTTGAAAAACATTTTCGATCAAAAAACTGAAAAATCCAAAATCACAAACAATAAGCACTTCACGACCAAACCTCGTAGGTATAAATCGTGCACGTTTCACGGTTTATGAGCGAGCCGGTTCATCATTGCGCTTCCTCCGCTACGCGTTTTCATTCAGCGAATTTCGCCGGAGAGAGGATAACGGGGCGAAATCCGCCCCCGTCGGCGGCCATTTGTCTAACGGCCGCCCCCACCCGCTCCCCTCGGCAGCAGCGTCCGTGCTACACTTTTAATTAACAGAGCTAAATCGTTTAATGTGTCCCCAGACATTACTTTAATCTGGTGCTAATTATAACAACCCTCCTCGCCCCCCCAAAGCTCCCTGGGAGGAGGATCTCCGTCCTTGTCTGCGTTTTCTCTCTGCTCCTTTTGTCCTTTCTTGTTTCCGGGGTGGAAATGTATAATTGAGGAGCCGGGAATTTTTTTCGGATTTGATTTCTGATTAATCCATTATCATGGACGAGATCCGATTAATTAGTCTTTTGTTTTTTTCGAGGTGGAGGAGTTAAGGAGGACGTTTCAACATTTATCCGATTCGAAGGAAAACTTTTTGAAGCTGAGGGTGGTTCTCAACACCTGAAGATCGTATAGGTTAGGTATTGGATATCAAGATACTCGTTGTATATTGATATGGTTCAATTCTATAGTTTTAAGAGTTTGAATAATGTAAGTAGGCAGGATAAAAAAAATGAGATGAGTGTTTCCATGGAAGAGAACTATCAGTGAGAAAAAATATAAATTAAAGAAATGTCACGAAAATGCTTCGCTTGAATCCACCTTGAAAAGAGTCATTATAATATCATTACAAATTAGCTTAGGAGATTGTTGGATCGTGTAATTTCGCACGCTATCAAAATTACAAATAAATCAAATATAATTACACGATACCATAACAATATTCAATTGTTCTCATTCAATATTTAAATTTTCAAAATTTGATCTGCTGTAGTCCTGAAAGACTCGGTTTCCCTCACTGATGAAGAATCCGAGGTCTAATGAGATTTTGTAAATAATGTGCTACTAATTATAACAACCCTCCTCACCCTCCCAAAGCTCCCTGGGAGGAAGATCTCTGCCCTTGTCTGCGTTTTCTCTCTGCTCCTTTTGTCCTTTCTTGTTTCCGGGGTGGAAATGTATAATTGAGGAGCCGGGAATTTTTTTCGGATTTGATTTTTGATTAATCCCATTATCATGGACGAGATCGGATTAATTAGTCTTTTGTTTTTTAGGGTTGAACATTTATTTGATTCGAGGCGATTCTTTACACAAAGTAGACTCATATATTGAAACGTAGGTACTAAAAACATACCGACTTAAGATCATAACTGAAGTGCAGCCTTTCACACATTCTAATTTTTAACGTGAGGGGGTTGAAAGTTGTACATGAACAAAATTGTAATGGTCAACTTTCATTCGGTGACAAATTTCATAGTCTCAAAGTAAATAGCCATAACAAAGTGCACATACTGAAAACCTTTTTGAACTAACCAAATTTTCAAAAACAAATTTTTTTTTGAAAATATCTGCACGTCTGTAAAAAAATACAGAAACCTTGCCAAAAAAGTACACATGACCCACGTTCCCTATTCAAAAAATTGTGTTGGGGGGGTTGGCATAGGATGCAAGAAAAATCCATCAAAAAAACTATATGCATAAAAATTTGGTAAAAGTAAAACAGAAATTGACCCTTATCAGGATTTTGTTACCGAATATTTTTCTTCTGAGAAAATAAATTAGTTCCATAATTTAGACGCGCACTGTAGTTTAGGTACTTTGAAATGGTTTCAAGATACTCTATTTAATTTTAAAAATTTCAATAGATTTTCAAGATGAAGAAACGCCAAAGATTTTGTTGGAAAGCTCTGTGCCATTTGACTCGTTTTTTTCGCTTTTGTTCCTAGGGTAACAATGTTTACAAGTTATATTCAAAATTTGAGCTGGGAGTAGTATCAAAAGACTTGGTTAGACTCACTGAGGAAGAATCCGATGTCGAATGAGATTATGTAAGCACGAAATTACTTAAATCTGATAATCATGATAATCACTCCCCCCCCCCCAAACCTCTCTGGGAGGAAGATCGCCGTTCTTGTCTGCGTTCCAGGGGTTGAAAACCGTTTACTCTCTGCTCCTTTTTGTCCTTTCCTGTTTCCGGGGTGGAAATATAATATAATATAATTGAAGAGCCGGCAATTTTTTTCGGATTTGATTTTTGATTAATCCCATTATCAGGACGAGATCCGATTAATTAGTCTTTTGTTTTTTCGAGATAGGGTAGTTAAGGAGGGCTTTCCAACATTTATCTGAGTCGAAGGAAAACTTCGACTAGGACTAGGAAGCTAGGGGTGGTTCTCAATACCTGAAGATCGTATAGGTTGGTTATTAGATATCAAGATACTACCTTGGGTCATTCCAAGGGCGTAGCCAGGAATTAATTTCGGGGGGGGTTTTGACATTTTGCCAATTGACTTTGTAGGTGCCGGGAATTGTGAGGGTCGCTTTCTGTAGCAAGTATTTGTTGTTTTTAAGAATTCAATAATCCTTTTCCTACTTCGGAAACAATATTCAACATAGATATTCCTGGTTAGGTTAGGAAAACCTATTTTTCAAATATGCTTCAGAATTTAATTTTTATTCAGTCAAACAAAAACTTAAAAAACAATATTTATTTCCCAAACAATACTTACAGGATGAATCAATATGAAATAAGTGTGGATGTGTGCTTTCATTGAAACTAAATAGAGTTTTTTAATGTTTTACTCCAAAATAGTGCCAGCAACATATGAATAGGTATTAAAAATTAAACAGTGAGAAAACACAAACAATATTTTTTATGGTGAATTCCTTCAGTTAAAGTCTATCCGTTTTTTTTTTCTAGCGAATTGGTCAACCACTTCATTTTCATCAATTTTCACACTATAATGAATATTAATAAGCACCAACCCATTCAATCTAGTTTCGCTAGAAGAATTGCGCAGGTAATTTTCAATTCTCTTTAAGCTGGAAAAACTTCTTTCTGGAGTAGCAGTAGATACTGGAATCGTAGCTACAATTTGTAGTAGGATGTAGATGTTCGGATACATATTCTGATTGCACTCATCTAAGCATTCTAATGCCGATTTTGAAACGGAGTTCTTTGACATTTTCCATATTTCAAATTCTGCTTTAATTACGTTTTTATTTTTTTCTGGGAGTAGTGAAGAATACATCGATAATGCGTCTTCTAACTCATATTCTCTGTTAAAATTCTGGGTTGGTTTAAGTGCAAAATGAAAGATTATTTTTGCAACAAAAAATAACTCTGAAACATTTCGGGGGGGGGTTTGAACCCCCAAAACCCCCCCCCTGGCTACGCCCTTGGGTCATTCAGAGATCGTTGCACTGATGAAGGCCAAAAAGCCAGAAACAGCTGTCTGCAGGTTCTCTTGGTGACATAACCTCCATGCAGATACTTTGAACGATATGAATGAACTACTCAGGAGTAGGAGTTTAATCTTTGTTGATTTATCGACGAACATTTTTCACTGTTCAATTGTTCTTATTCAATATTTGTAATTTTCAAAATTTGAGCTACTGTAGTCCCGAAAGACTCGGTTTCACTCACTCATGAAGAATCCGAGGTCGAATGAGATTTTGTGAATACGGCATAACTTTAATCTAGTGATAATTATATTAATTATTTCGTTAATGTCGATGTTAATATTGTAACAATATGAACTTCCAACTGAAAAGAACATGTTAAACAGTGTCAAATGCGGTGTTTCGAGATCACTACAATAGCAGTGATGATACCGACAACGTTGATTTGGAGAGGCAACCGGCCGAAAAACCAAATCGTGAAGAGGTACTTTAAGCCTTTAAAACGTATCGTCTCGCTTTCCGGTCCATTTAAGGGGTTCCTGAAAATATTTTTGAATCTCTGAGAAATAAAATGTATTTTAATTGTATCACTCAGACAAAAATTACGAATTATTTGCCAGCATTCTAATTTTCAACGTGAGTGGGTTGAAAATTGTGCATGAACAAAACTGTAATGGTCGACTTTCATTCATCGTCTCAAAGTTAATGAACCATGACAAAGTGTACCTACTGAAAACCTAACAAATTTTTTTCTTGTAAATTTTTGCACGCCTGTAAAAAAGATACAAAAACCTTGCCAATAAAGTACATATGACCCACTTCCCCTATTTATAAAATTAAGAGGGATGATTTGGATGGAACAGGGTGCAATGAATATCCTTCAAAAATGCATGAAAATTTGGTGAAAGTGAAAGAAAAATTGACCTGTTTCAGGATTTTGTTACCAAATATTTTTCTTCCGAGAAAATAAATTTGTTCTATAGTTTAGACGTGCACTGAAGTTTAGGTAGGGTGAGAGGTTCATTTGTTGACACCCCGATTGTGATTGACACTGTGTTCGTATACTGATTTAAAAAACTATTGGTGCTATCTAGAGTTTGTTCATCTGTCTCCACATATTTCAGAATGATTTATTTCTATTTGGATCAAGTTCAGTTTCCTCAGGGTATCAATGGTATCATTCTGAAAATGCCATCATCAGATATTTGGCGCGAGAGTTTGTGGTAGTGTATTTATTAGAGTTCACTTAAGGATAGCGACTGCATATAAGTGAATTGAAGTTTTTATGATATACATAGAAGACTCCATGAAGAATATTGATATCGTGATCGAATCGAAATGAAATTTTACGTCCACATGCAAGATGCTTATAGTCAGCCTCATGCAATAGTTCAAACAGAACCATAAAAAATTCAATTTGAATATTGAACGAAGAATCTTTATATACAGGGTGTCCGGCGAATAACTGTACATACTCTTACCAGAGATAGAGTTGCACTAGCTGACTACTGATTGACTATAAAAAATTAATTTCTGGGTTTCCCTAGAAAACTACAGGGTGTTTTTCCAACTTCATGGAAATACTTAGACCATCATAAAATCCAAACTTATTGACGGATATTGTTGAAATTTGGGGGGTTATTGGCTCATGCTAAGGTCGAATCAGAAATACATCAATTATTTCATTATTCCAGGGCCGGACTCATTAATCTTCATTTAAAGTGTTCAGGGTAAAAAAAACACTTTGTATTTCGAATTACAAATAATTGATTCACTTTTTAGAAAAAAGCTAAATTATGCTTCAATTTGTGGTATCGCTTAAAGTTGTCACATCAACAATTATTTTTTTAGGAATTTTTGAATTTGGAAAAAGTTCGAAAAATTGAATTTATTTACCTGAACAGAACTTAGTCACATTGTGGAGGTCAAAAATAAATAATAAATTTTCTTTAAAAAGTCACTGAAGGTGAGGAGGACTATAATAATTTATTGATATACTGGGTGGCCACCCTAGACGCGGATCTCATTGCGATGAAGCGAATGAAGGTACAGTAGGATCTCGCTAATCCGGCCCTATATTGAGATCGGTAGTGCCGGATTGTCGAAATTGCCGGATTAGTGGAGATATGGTAAAAAAAAGCTAAATAGACCATAAAAACATCGTATAATTACTACAAAACAAGTACAGTATAAAATCATTACATAATATTATGTATAAATCGATAAAAATATTACATACAGGGTGGCCATTTGAAAACGAAACAGACGAGATTACAGACGAAATAAATTTTTTCGATAGAAATGCTCGGACAGGTCGATTTCTGTTTCGAGGGGGACAACTTAAGATGTAGGTTACGGACGCATAGCGCTTCAACCCTTGCTACTACAACCCTCACCCCCAATTTTTGAATAGGGAAGATGGGGTGAGTGATACCTCATTTGAAAGGTATTTTTATACTGATTTCAGCACAGTAATTGTTTTTTCATTTTATGCATTAGTTCTCGAAATATTCTCAACTAAGTATTTGAAAATGAAGTGGTGTTTTCATGGCACTTGTAGTGTTTTTTTTGTGAAAAATCGACATTTTGAGCTTCAAAACAACCATGTTTATCTAAATGTCGTTGATTGAAGAATTCTGCGGTTCTATTCGCACATTGATTGTTTGCAAAAAAAAGTGAAATTATTTCCACCCTCTCTGCAATTGAATAAACCATGTCGAACAATGAATTAGAACACATACAAGTACAAGTCTCGATTCAAAACTAAGAATAATTCACATGTCAAGAACCAGTAAGCCAACTTAATGATCTGTTCGTAATAAATAAAAAATTATCGATTCTCATTTTTTTTGAAAAAGATATGAATTCAATAATCAACAAAATGAAAACATTATTGAAGCCAACTGAGAAAACACTTCATAATTGAGTCGGGAATCGTTTCACGAATTGGGACAGGAATATTTCTGTGGCATCATTAATGATTTGATTTTCTTGCCTGGTAATCTGATTAGAGATATGTACGTATTTGGACTTTTTGGAGATTTCTATCGATCAAGTGTTACCGCATGTTATTGGAAATACTGCAAATTATATCGAAGATAATTTAGATTGAGTTTCAGGAAGATTGAGCTCCTTCGCAATACGCTTTGTTTGTTCGGTATCTTGATTAAAGATTTCTTTGTCAGTGGATTGGAGGAAGGAAGCCACAGTCATGGTTGTTTTGAAGCTCAAAATGTCGATTTTTCACAAAAAAACACTAGAGGAAGTGGTCCGAATATGAGCCCTGCACTTATTATGGGCCCCCAACCTATTTTTCTTAAGCACGTCGTGACATTTATGAATTCCGTACTGAAACACTTCTATTAGAGTCTTAATCATTTCTGTGTATAAGCAGGCAGCCTTATGTGTAACTTTGAGAAACAGGTGGCATTAAACTTATTTGTGTGTTTAACAAATTGTTTTCTGGTAAGTGCTTTCGTGGTATTTATTAATGTATATGTATAAACCTGGATAGTTGGTGTTTTAGTATCTTAGATTAGTGACCAGTTGTTGATATTCTAAAATTAAACGTACCTAAATACTGAATGGAAAAGAAATTAAATGCTTTTAAAAAATCACATTGAATGTTGATAATATGGGCCCCTAACGTGGTCTTATTATGGGACAGGGCTCATATCTAAACCAAGTCTTGATAAAGTGTATCTTTTGCAGTTCATCATGCCACGAAGCAAACCGAAGTTTATATCAAAGAACTTGAGACAGACATGGAGACTTGATGATATGGTTAAAGCTATGGAAGGTGTTAATAATAAAATAATGCATTCATACATACATATGTGACTATTGCGAGTAGAATTAAGTTTTCAGGTTGAAATATATTTTAATTTTCATTTTAGGTCTGTCATCGAAAAAAATATTCATGATTTAAAACTGTTGGATACCTACCAATTGATTTACTTAGGGGCCCATATTATACGCAGTCTAATCCAAATGTAGATATGTACATTATCTTAAGTTTTTACAGAAATCCTACCTAAATTCCATTTTTTTCATAATGCCTTTTTAATATACCATAGGTAAACCTTTGAGCATGCAGTGTACCATTTACTGTATATTTATTCGTAAGATCCAAAAAATTAGTGGAAAAAAACAAATGGGGGGCTCATATTCGGACCACTTCCTCTACAAGTGCCATGAAAACACCACTTCATTTTCAAATACTTAGTTAAGAATATTTCGAGAACTAATGCATAAAATGAAAAAACAATTACTGTGCTGAAATCAGTATAAAAATACCTTTCAAATGAGGTATCACTCACCCCATCTTCCCTATTCAAAATTGGGGGTGAGGGTTGTAGTAGCAAGGGTTGAAGCGCTATGCGTCCGTAACCTACATCTTAAGTTGTCCCCCTCGAAACAGAAATCGACCTGTCCGAGCATTTCTATCGAAAAAATTTATTTCGTCTGTAATCTCGTCTGTTTCGTTTTCAAATGGCCACCCTGTATAAGCAAAACACAGTTAAGGAGGTGTAATGCGACTGACTTGTTTACTTCGAGGCGCTATACCCTAGACATGCAGAAACATGAAAACAGCTGACCCCTCCTCCGACGCCGAGTGCCGGATTACTGGACGTGCCGGAGTGGCGCACGGCCGGATTATAGAGACTGTACTGTATATTGCAAAAAAAAAGTATCGACATGTATAGGGTATACATAAACATATTTCAAAATTATTCTTATGTATACCGGGTGTTCATTGGAAGAAGTGTCACTTTGATCTATATCTTTGTTGCCGAACACCCGGTATACATACGAATAATTTTGAAATATGCTTATGTATACCCTATACATGTCGCAATGAGATCCGCGTCTAGGGTGGCCACCCAGTATATCAACAAATTATTATAGTCTTTCTCACTTTCAGTGACTTTTTAAAGAAAATTTATTATTTATTTTCGACCTCCACAAGGTGACTAATTCCTGTTCAGGTTAATAAATTCAATTTTTCCAACTTTTTCCAAATTCACAAATTCATAAAAAAATAATTGTTGATGTGACAACTTTAACCGATACCACAATTCGAATCATAATTTAGCTTATTTCTGAAAAGTGAATCAATTATTCGTAATTCGTAATACAAAGTGTTTTTTTTTACCCCGAACACTTTAAATGAAGATTAATGAGTCCGGGCCCTGAAATAATGAAATAATTGATGTATTTCTGATTCGACCTTAGCATGTGCCAATAACCTCCCAAGTTTCAATAATATCCGTCAATAAGTTTGGATTTTATGATAGTCTAAGTATTTCCATGAAGTTGGAAAAACACCCTGTAGTTTTCTAGGGAAACCCAGAAATTAATTTTTTAAAGTCAATTAGTAGTCAGCTAGTGCAACTCTATCTCTGGTAAGAGTATGTACTGATATGGATCAATTATTTAGTTAAGAGTTTATAAGTAGGCAGGATAAAAAATTTAAGATGTGTTACCATGGAAGTGTTTTGTCAGTCAGAAAATAATAAAATCGAGAAAAGTCACGAAATTATTTTCACTAGAATCCACCCTGAAAAAGAGTATAATAAATCAATAAAAATTAGATCAAGAAATTGTATGGGTCGTGTAATTTCGAAATCAATATAAATTAAATATAAATCAAAATAGAAATTCACGAAACCATATCAGTACAGTTATTCCCCGGACACCCTGTATTTCCATAACAAGATATCCGATTCGACTGAAATTCATTTTGTGAATGAATATTGTATACTGAATGCTTATGCGAAATTTCAAGGGGAGAGCATCATCAGAACCATAAAATTTGATTTTTTCTATTGTCAAGTTTTTACATATTTCAGTTTTTGAATAATTTGCATAATGTTATTCCGATCGTGCTGAGATTTCGCATATATATGTGAATTTAGTATCAATCTCAAATCCTTTACGAAATTCAGAAGTAATAGCCTCATTGCTCCACTAAAGGACCTGCACCTGCTCAGAGCATTCTTAAGTTTTTTTATTTTTGCTCCAATAAGATTACCTATTATTTTGTTTTATTCAGCCAAAAATCAGGAATATTTCTGTTCAGAAAATTGTTGATTTCTGTTAAAACATTTCTCTCAGTAAAATCAGTGAGTTTCAACATTAAATTTCCTGATATTAACTTCAGAATTTCCCACATCAAAGAGCACAATTAATAGTCATTACCAGAGTTAACAAATAACTTTTAAAATGATCTGTTTGCAATATAATCAGCAAGACCGATAGTATGATTGTTCCTGAACAAATAAATTAAATATTTTAATAACAAAGAACCGCTACAGGCATTCTCCTTAATGGAGCCGATATTCAAGAATAATGATCACTTTGATTTCAAGAGATGGACTATTAATATTTATTTTGCTCTTCAGAGAATCTTTCATCCTGATGAATGGAGATGTCACATGGATGCTCGCTAAATTGATATTTTACCTGTATGTTTCTCATTTCCAGTTTCATGTAGATTCATCCTCTGTAAAAAACCACAAGTTCCGATTTCACTATCTATTTTTGTAATGGTTTTGGGGTGAAACTGTGTAAAAAAATTCGAGAAAGCCTTGAGCAGTTGCTTTTGAGCGCTCGTAATGAGATTCACACTAAATATATAAATGCAAAATCTCAGCATGATCGGATTATATTCTGGAAATTATTCAAAAACTGACAATTAGAACAATTTGATTATATGGTTCTCATGATGCGATTGTGTTGAAATTTTGCATGAACATTCAGTATATCAATCTTCATTCACAAAATAAATTTCACTCGAATCAGATATCTTGTTATGGAAATATAGAGATTCTTCTTTTCAATAGAATGAGTTGTCGACCAAGAATTTTAAATTCAAGAACTTCATTTTATACTTTTATACAGTACTAGCTTTTACCCGCGACTTCGTCCGCGAAAGTTTTTTTTGTTTTCTCCCGGCTGTAAGTCCCCCTGCAACAATGTCCCACTATCGTGTTCCAGTCCTCAACTTCACATCAAAATTTGTTCAAAAGCAACCAATGCTACATAATGGAAGGTTTCCTTAGTAAATATAGAATGTAAATCGGTTTAAAATACTACTAACTACCTACCTGCCAACCCTATAAGTTTCGATCCACGTAAAACTGTTAAATGAAGACAGTTGCTTCAAAATTTTATCATAAATTCGCTAAATTATGGCGCCTACCGACCTTTTGAGTTAGAAAAGTGATCAAATACTAACTTGAAGTCTTAGTAACACTCAGTTGAAAAAAACCTCAAAATCATTTCAGTAGCTATGGCGTCATGCGCTTCGTGACACGATCACGCTAGATTTCCGCGGGAATGAAAAATTTTCCCGCCGTAAAAAGGAGCTTGTGTCCGTGCCTAGGATCCTATCCTTATATTAACCAAGTCTTATGAAAATCGTTCTGGCGTTAATGAGGTAAACTTTCAAAACAAACGATTAAAAATCACTAACTTAATTAGTTTTCTGCCTACTGCCTACGCCTTAAGTACGATAGCATGAATATTAATAGCCCATATCCTTTTCTAGGTTACTATTTATCACCTAACGAAATTTCATCAAAATCTGTCCAGCCGTTTAGGCTATAGAGCAAAACTCCCAGAAAAACCATAAAAAAATCACTAACTCAATTCAGTTTTCTGCCTACTTCCAACCCCCTAAGTACGATGACGTGATCATTTTAATCTTATATCCGTTTTTAGGTAACCATCTATTACCTTACTAAATTTCATCAAAATCTGTTCAGCCGTTTAAACGTGAAAGAGCAAAAGTTCCAACAAAAACGACTAAAAATCAATAAAAGTTGACGCTCACTTGGACGAGACGAAGCGAAGAGTTGTTTTCCGCAGGCAATATTTGCACTGAATCAAATGGGTAGACGCTCACTTGGGAGGCGCGAAGCGAAGATCAGAATCGATTGATTCAGTGCAAATCGTGCCTGCGGAAAACAACTCTTCGCTTCGTCTCGTCTCGTCTCGTCCAAGTGAGCGTCAACCTTAACTCAATTCAGCTAACTACCTACTGCCTACCCCCTAAGAACGATGGCATGATTATTTATAGCCTATGACCATTTCCAGGTTATCATCTATCACCATACCAAATTTCATCAAAATCCGTTCAGCCGTTTAGGCGTGGAAGAGTAACAGACAGACAGACAGACAGACAGACAGAGTTACTTTCGCATTTATAATATTAGTATGGATACAACTTACGAAGGTGAGATTGTTGAATAGTTAAGCGATTTAAAGTATGAAAAGGACAATTTTTCGCTGTATGTCATTAATAATTAATTGTCAAACCAAAACGTTTTGGCTCTTCTGACGATAAAACGAAGAAAAAAACTCGGTTAACTATCCAACAATCTCACCTTCGTAATTTGTACACTGTATAACTACTCATCGCTTTAACACTTACATTCCTGATTTATTCATATTGTACATATTGTAGCTTCTCCTGATGAAGGCTTAAAATAAAGCTGAAAGGTCGAGTTAAAAGGAAAAAAGAAATTACTTATTGAATTGACCTCGACTGCTTACCCAAATAAAGTTCTTGACTATTCTTTTCAATATTCCAATTGTATTTTATATTCTTCAGAAAATGCGATGTTCTTGAAATTTTGCATGAACATTCAGTACATCAATCTTCATTCACAAAATGAATTTCACTCGAATCAGATATCTTGTTATGAAAATGTGAATATTATTCTGTTCAATACTCCAATTGAATTTTCCATGGTTCTGTTAATACTATGGCTATGAAATTTTGGATCAACATTCAGAATATCGATCTCCAGTCGCAAAAAAATTCCACTCTAATCAGATATTTTTTTATGAAATTATGAAATTTCTTTTTTTCAATACTCCAATTGAATTTTCTGTGGTTCTGTTTACACTCACGCCACAAAATTTTGCATAAGGCTTGTTATCAGCATCTTGCATTTGGCCGTAACATTCCATTCCGATTGGTTCCGTATTTTCTGAGATATTGATGAACAAAAAATTTGAATTGCCATATTTTATGGCTAACGAACTTAACCGAGCCATTTGTGACCGAGCATTCAGTATATCAATCTTCATTCACAAAATAAATTTCACTCGAATTAGATATCTTGTTATATTGTAAAATTATTCTTTTCAATACTCCAATCTAATTTTCTATGGTTCTGTTTACATAATGGCCACCAAATTTTGCAAGAGGCACATAATAAGCTTCTTCCATGCGGCCGCAAAATTTCATTTCGATTGGTCTCGTTTTGACTGAGATATCGAGGAACTAATAATTCGGCTAGATACCTACGCCTCTATGAGAAACTTCCGTGGAACGAAAAAAATATCGAAGGAATTTGGTGTTTTCATTTATGAATAAATATCACAAAGGAGATAGCCGAGTGCGGATTTAGGGCTCCTTTGAATCGCCTTGTTGATTTTAAAAAGAAAAAATGCTATCAGATTAAACAAGTACCTATTTTAGAGTTCCAAACGATCTCCTGATATCCCGTCTACATACAACATTTTATATTATTTGATTTGTCCCTGAGAAAACTGCATAACTGGAAAAATCTAATCAGTTTTACCTTGAAAATATGGAACCAGCGCCTACTATAATATGAGGAGGGTGATAACAGTTATTATTTGCAAATTACTTTTCCATTAGTTTATATTCCTGATGACATGTGTCAATAGAAATTGTTGGTTCAGGTTGTATTTTTTAGGACATTTTCCTATTCCGCTCGGAAAGTAGGTAGGTACTACCATATTACTCAAAATTTTATCGATACTGATTTCAGGAACGTAATGATAAAAGCACAGACGAGATATCAGAAACTTTTGTACCTTGTGTAAAAGTTATAGTGATTGACACCTTAAGGGCATGGATACTTTCAGTAGGCGAATTCGGTTCCTTATTTTACTGTAACACCTTAGTTATTATGCCATAATTTGGTTATTATTAAGGAACTATATTTGAACTATAGTTGAATATTGCTATTTTGGTATTACTTTCCAACTTGCAATAAATATCGATTGAATATTCGAGGAGACACCAATTTCCTCGAAGATACATATTTGACAGTCATTGACATACTTTGATAGTGATTGACACACAGTATGGTAGTCAATTCCGTCTATTACTTTTTGTTGCATTCTATCTATATCTATTAATTTAGGGGAATTGCCTAATGGAATTCTTTGAAATTTCACAATATTTTCAGTTAAAATGTATGAATATTCTTGCATCAGAGGTTCATGTTTTCCCGTATTTTTTCGTATATAAATATTGTAAATTAGCTCATAAATAGTTATTTAATCAATAGGCTATTAAAGACAGCGACAAATGGTCAGTTCTAGACCATAAGTCGCTCGATTAATAATCGAGTTGATTACAACATTTTTCCGACGATCCCAAAATGAATTGTGCATGAATTCTTGATTGAAATACATTCCAATTTTAACAAGACTTACATTTGACATAATAAAATTTCTATGTATCTATATGTTCCAATCATAGATTTATAATACTAACTAGATAGCGAACATGTCAAAAATTTTGAGGCAAACGGCGGCCATTTGCAGTTTGGAGTGAAAGTGACTAATTTGAGAGTTGTCAATTTTTCAACGAACTGAAATATTAGAATTAGCGAGGTTAGGTATACCGTTTTTGAGAAATCTATTGTGTATAATCATCATAATGGTACATTATTTTAATAACTAATCACACGAATCGAAAAAAATTATTATTTGATGTAGACCGAAATGTCAGTGTTCACAGAACACTAATATACAGAGTTCGTTTTTCATCATTTCTTTCAAAGGAACGTCTATGTTTCAATCAAAATTCGAGCACATATGGCATAAAACATCAAAATATTTGTGGTTCACTCCAAACTGCAAATGGCGGCGATTTGCCTCACTTTTTTCTACGTGACAGTTAGGAAGTTCGACGTCCAGTTAGTATTATAGGTCCATGCATAGACTAACTAAACTATTTTAGTTTGTCTATGGGTCCATGGTTCCAGTAAGGCTCTGAAAAGGGGAGTATACCAGACAGCCATGCTGGGTCCAACCCCAGATTCGAAAATTACAGAACAATTCGAATGAAATGAAATCTGTAATCGAATAAATCCTTATGCTTACCTGTCTAGTTTCCAACTTTATTGTTTTGAATAAAAAATCAATACTTTCTATTAACTTTTCTTCAAAAAAAGCACGCAACTAACAATAGAGCACAATAACTGAGAAATTGACAGTACCATCTGTAATTTTCGAGTCTATGGTTGGACCCAGTCAGCCTGTCTGGCATACCTATCTTTCTAGTGCTCTAGTTCCAGTATAGAGTTTTGAAATTTCTCGTAGTGCTTCTGAAAACTTTGTGAATGGTTGCCATGAGAATTGCTCAGTGAAAATTGAAATAGCATAAATTGAGCATTGAAATAGTTATTTAATAAACAAGGTTATTAAAGACAGCGATTAATGGTCAAGATATTTTAATGCGTGAGCGGAGCGAACGCGTTAATAGTTCGAGACCATTAATTAATCGAGACGATTAATAACCGAGTTTATTACAAGATTTTTCCGACGATCTCAACATGAATGTATAAGTTCTTGATTAAAATACATTCTCAATTCGCACAAGACATACATTTGACGTAAAGGAATTTCTATGTTTCTATGTTCCAGTAGAGTTTTGACATTTCTCGTAGTGCTTCTGAATACTTTGTGTACGGTTGCCATGAGGATTGCACATTAAAATGGCTAAATTGAGCATTAAAATGGGTCATTAATGCTCAATTTCGTACACATTAAAAGCACCTTTTATTTCGAGGTCGGCGGAAAAGGGTTATTAATGTTCAATTTCGTACACATTAAAATCACTTTTTATTTTGAGTTCGACGGAAAAAGTGATTTAGAAATCATTATTAAAACACTGCGGACCTTGACGAGGGCGCAAAAAATCAGGATCGTCTAAACAAAACTTAATTTTGGCAGCTTTTATCGACAACAAGGTATACAATGCGATAATAAAACAAGAGTGGATAAAGTGGCGTAAAATTGGTCAATTAAAATAATTTCAATGTGACAGATGGACAGAGGCAACAAACAATAGAACAACAATGCATATCATATGCTACTGTGCACATAAATGAGCGAACCAAAAGAGTTTTGTGTGAAAGCTGTAGCAGCTTGCGTAAATTAATGATTCGGTCAACTATCGGTATCGATAATTGATAAAGCGTCTGTTAAATAACACTTAGGTTTTAATATACCCGTCCATTATCGATGGGGCTGATCGCGAGCTGTAACCCAGAATTATAACAAAACAAACAAATAACCGGCAATCGATGTTTACCCACATTATTCCCGGTAATATATGGCGCATATATTCTTCCCTGGTTCCCGTGAGACCGCTGATTTATTACTTTTTACGATTGCCGATGAAATTCTGGAAGTTTTATAACGATTCGGTGTACGGGATGGCTTCCATTTACGTATTTGATGGTTTTATGGAGAAACCAAAGTCATCTAGAATTTAATTTGGAATAGGAAGTAGACATCATTTGTGTTCCTCTTTTTGAGCGCTCGTCCTACTTAAACGAGTGCTATATGCTTAAATAGTTTATACCGGGTGTCCCAAAACTCGACGTCGATGTTACCAGAAAAAAAATTCCAGAGAAATTTCTCCGGAAAAATTTTTTCTGGAAAAATTATTTTCTCTGGAAATTTTTTTCTGGTAACATTTTTTCTCAGAAGATGGATCGGACGTTCTATTCCAATCTGGTGGCCGTCCCGTTCACCGGACTTGAATCCATTGGACTTTTTTACTGGGAAGCAGTTTAAGAAAAAGTGTATTCAAAGGCAATCGAAAATAAATTTTAACTACGGCAGCTACAGTTTAACAAGTATTATACCATTTTTTTGCGCCAACTTTTGACGAAACATGCCAAACTTGCGTAGTACATTTTTTTTCAATACAGTCAGTTGAAACTATGCAATTGTTTATTTTGAATTTTTTTCTGAGAAGCAAGCCCTATTTTTATGAAAAATAGAGCAGCTGGTATCCAAATTTTGATTACAGTTCAAACAAACATTATTCAAGGTTACACAGCAAAAAAAAAGTTGGAAAAAGTTAATATTTGTGGCAACAGGAGCGAAAAGACTGTCACAGGGTGTGGAATTCTGCGTTTTTTTTAAATGCCCATTATTTTAAAATCATGCAACTTTTCGAATTTTGAGCCGAATATGGTCTCAAGCGAAAGGTTAGACTCCCTGATGACGAATTCCTGGTCAAATTCAATTCTGTCCGTGGGGCCGTCCGGCCGTTAGCACAACAACTTTCGAAGGGATTGTCCTAGAGACTTGAAATTTTCAGGATGAGTTCGGGTCCTAAATACCAGCCAAATCGTACAGGGTGTTCCATAAGATATGAACATTCGAAATTTTTGTTCCTCAATTTCTCAGATAAAACGAAATGAAATTACACGGCCTAATGTAAGATACAACAAACAAATCTCACGGACATAGTGTGAACAGAAACAGGAAAATTCAATTGGAATATTTAAAAAAAAAATTCATATTTCCATAAAAAGATATCCGATTCGAGTGAAATTTTTTTTGTGAATCGAGATCGATATACTGAATGTTCATCCAGAATTTCGTGGACATAGTATTAATAAAACCATAGTATATTCAATTGAAATATTAAGGAGAAGAATCTTTATATTATTTCCATAACAAAATATCCGATTCGAGTGAAATTTATTCTGTGAATAAAGATTGATATACTGAATCTTGCAAAATTTTGTGGCCATATAGAATATTCCATCGGAATATTGAAAAAAGAATCTTTATATTTCCATAACAGAATATCCGATTCCAGTGAAATTTATGTTGAGAATGAAAACTAACATACTGAATGTACACACAAAATTTCAAGAGGATCTTGTCATCAGAACCATAGAATTTATTTTTTTTATTTAAATTTTTCACATATTTCATTTTCTGAATAATTTCCAGAATATAATTTCTATTGTGCTGAGATTTTGGATTTATATATTTGGTATCAATCTCAAATCCCATATTAGGTAATAGTCTTATTGCTCCCCTGAAGAACGAGTACTCAAAAGCTGAAATTCATTTTGTGAATGAAAAATTATATAGGTACTGTTTGTTCCTGCAAAATTTCGTGGCAAAAGTGTTATCAGAACCATAGAAAATTCAATTGGAATCCCTATAGATACATATTTCCATAACAGGATAACCGATTCAAGTGAAATTTATTTTGTGAATCAAAATTAATATACTGAATGTTCATGCAGAATGTCAAGAGACTCGCATCATCAGAACCATTGAAATTAATTTTTTTAATTTATAAATTCATATTTTTTTTCTTACATATTTCGTTTACTGAATAATTTGCAGAATAAAATTCCTAAATATCGTGCGTAAAAATTCGTGGTCAAGTAAGCTGTGGATTCTATTTTTCTTGAGAGTCTATGTGGGGAAAAATAGAATCCATAGCCTACTTGACCACGAATTTTTTTGACCGCCTGTTATTTGGTATCATTCTCAAGTTCCATATAAAAATTTGAGGTAATAGTCTTATTGCCCCACCAAAGAATGAGGACTTCACAACTTTCTTTTTCGAATCTAAAACCTATCAAAAAAAATTAAAAAACTTTTTTTCGACTATCAAGATTTTGATTGATGTTTCAATTACATATTCAAATATCAAAGAAATAAGTAATTTATGAAACACAATATTCAATGGTATCTATTTTTTAATGGTAAAATGAATCAAAGGTCTTCTATTTAAATATAACTTCGTTATTGGAAATTTTTTGAAACTATCATAATTCCAGAAAATATCGAAACTTATGCGTAATAAAGAAGTCGAAAAAGTAGAAACTCGTGCATTAGATACATGTCCACTCGAGATAACATTGTATTTTTGGCCGTCAAAATGATTGACATAATCGGCAAATTGTTTCTGGATTATTTGATAACATAAGATTTTCGATATAAGGATTTTAAATAATTACAATATAATGGATGTTGTTCGATCAATTACACCATGTATTACTCGAATTTTACATCGTTTTCAAGTGATTCTTACAAGGAGGTATTTGAGAATTGAGGACGATTAATGATTAAATCGATTATGTGTTTGTAGAAAATCTCAAATGAAATCATACGATTCTGATGGGTTATTAGTTTCTTAAAATTTGCGGCGCCATCAAAATAATACAGGGTGTTAGGAAATTCGGCGTGATTCTTCGAAGGGTATACAGGGTGTTACATGATAGTATGTCACAGATTGAGGGGGAGAATCTACATGTAATTTTATGAAAAAAAATTTTATAAACATGGGTCCGCAAAAACTTCGTTACGGAGCTACAGGGTGTTGAAATTTCCAAAAAAAAATTGGTTTTTTCTTCATAACTCCTTCAGTTTT
Source organism: Propylea japonica (assembly GCA_013421045.1). Lineage (NCBI taxonomy): Eukaryota > Metazoa > Arthropoda > Insecta > Coleoptera > Coccinellidae > Propylea > Propylea japonica. The sequence continues at coordinate 48,979,998 of CM024243.1, read as the reverse complement.
CGAGATATTCAGTCCAAATTTGGAATGCGAGCTATTTTCAACAGTCTCCATCTTTGCTCGTCCTGAATCTTAAGTAGAATCTACAGGGTGTTTTCTTTTCCGGAGCTATGTCTCCTTTTACCTCTCAAACTTTTTCGTGGTACGCCACAGGTAAGCGTTTAATCAATTTTTGATGTCTTCGTTTTATTTATCTATTTCAAGAAATTTTTTTACTCCTGTAATTTTTTCGTATCTCCAACCGTTTTCGAGTAAAAAATTATTCTATGGAACACTTATACTTTGAAATGGAACGAACAGTGAACATAACTGCTTGTAAGGTTTTATTTCTTCCGAGAAAAGTATCCACTGTATCGAAATTTTGCAAGAGATTTTTTTTCTCCAGAATTGAGTGGGAAACCATGAGAGAATTTTATTTTTCGAAAATCTATCCCACGAAAACAATTTTCGAACGAAAATCAAAGGGGGTTATTATTTTCAACCCCTAATAATAAAGTTGAGATCTAAAAAATTCGTGTGAGTAACATCTACCTAGTGATTCTTATTATGTATAGTTTTATGATTCAGTGTCCCTAGAATTTGTTTACAGACACCCTATATATTCTGTGCCGGATAAGCCGATAAATTTCTGGTAGCTAAAACTTTCGAACGGAACGTGTTACGGCCTTGAAATTTTCACGAAACCGGGTGTAATATACAGTGTGTTTGGTCATGACTTAGCGATAATTTAAGGGCATCAAATATACCTAATATTATCCACACATTGGGAAGTTTACCTTCTAAGTTTTGGAGTAGCCCCCATTTTAAATTTACTTTTTTATTTTCGTTGACCCTCCCGAATAATATCGATTTCTTTGGACATAAAGGTCCTACAGATGTTAAAAAATATTTTTTGAAAGATGATACTACATCTTTTTATTGAAGTAGAACAATATAAAAACATTTAACTTGAAATGCCATAAAAATTCTTTAAAAAAATGTACTGATTTTCTTAGTGAATCCGTAATAGTACAAGAACTAGCACATTGAGGTAAGTATAATTTTTTTCAATGATTTAACACACAAGGATATTACCTACAAAACAACATTTACATCATTTCTGTAAGTTACATAATTTGAGAGTTATTGCTGTTCGAATATGACCACAACGCGAGCTCCCCAAACTTTTTTTTGTTGCTCCAGATCGTCATGAGGGCCACTGCCTGTCTACAGAGCATAGGCGGCCATTTTGAGCAATTTTTATGATTAATTTGTTTGTTTGATCATTAAAAATTATCGAAAGTACAATACAGACTTTCATTTTATATTATCAATTTTCATAAGGGTCATGTTCGAACAGCAATTACTTTCTAATTATGTGACTTACAGAAATTATATTGGTATCGTTTTGTAGCTAATATCCTTGCGTGTTAGCTCATTGAAAAGAAAATATGTGCTAGTTCTTATACTACTTTACGGATTTACTAATATAATCAGTAAGTACTTATATTTTTTTACTAGCATTTTTTTTGAAGAATTTTTTCATTAGATTTCTAAGGTAAATGTTTTCATATTGTCCCACTTTAATAAAAGGTGGTAGTATCATCTTTCAAAAAATATTTTTTTACATCTGTAGGACCTTTATGTCCAAAGAAATCGATATTATTTGGAAGGATCTACTAAAATAAAAAAATAAATTTTAAATGGGGGCCACTGCAAAACTGAGGGGGTAAACTCCACGATATGGGTGTTTTGGTCCATAAATTTAGGTATATTCTATGCTCTTAAATTATCGCTAAGTCATGACCAAACACACTGTATATCAAAAAGTAATAACATTTTCACTGTGTAAACTGACTGATAAAAAAAGTTTCGGGGGACAGGGGCTTGAGCCCCCAAGACCCCCCTTAGCTGCGTGCCTGTGTTAACCCATAACAATTTCTTCCATTCGAAATTACACCCATCATTTAACCGTCGTCTTAATTAAAAGTCAACACAAGAGAACGATGATCAGAAAGTTATTTAAATACGTTTAAAATTGGAATCGAATATCAATTACTAGTATGGGACGTTTAATATTTGCGTTTGCCAACAAACAGGGAGCTAATGGCTCAGGTTATGTTTGTTTACGTGACCAAGAGCCCAAGACGGTGAATGGACATCTGCTCTTTATTCGAAAATCGTCGATTCAGAGAGCCAGTTTTCGATTTTTCAAAGTCATCTCCTTAACAAACATGGATAAACATGAGCGTGGGTTACAGGAACGAAGACGCAGACGATTGCCACAAGAATTCGTGAAACTGATTCTAAGTATACCTACGGTGCGCGTCAGAATTATGGAAAAGAAGTCGTTTTTTCAAGAGAAATATATTTGACAATAAAATCCTGAAACGGGCTAATTTTATTGCACTTTTATTATTCGGTTTAAAAACATCCTAGGACGTTGTCTAATGCCCAATTGCCAGTGTCTTATATTGTTGCATTGCAGTCTTCATCATTCAATCCCTTCTCACTCCTTGACATTCTTATTCCACTAATCCATGTCGTTTTTGGTCTTCCTCTTTTCCTGTTTTCCATCTCATCACTTTCCTTGGTAATCTATTCTATGCCATTTTTGCACATGTCCATACCATATCAGCTGCCTCCTTTCTATATATTCCGTGACTATCGCATTTATTTCCATATTCTCCCCTATCATCAAATTGGGTACCCTCTCTCTTCTTGAAGTTCTTGATGCTCTTCTTATTGCATTCATTTCTTCCACCTCTATCCTCCTCCTCTATTGTTCTTTCAACCGCCATGTTTCAGATCCATGAACTTTTGATCAATGTATCATATATTCTTACTTTTCATTGTTTTTATCTCTGTGCTCCATAGAATACCATTTAGCGAACTTATTCCTTCTGTATTGAAGTTGATACCCAAGTATTTGAAGGTTTCGCATTTCTTTATTATTTCGTTTTTTTTTTGGCTTCAAATCACTGGTCTCTTTACCAACACACAAGTATTGTGTTTTAGGTACATTCATCTGGAGACTCTATTTTTTTGTTTTTAGATGCCTGTGGGCATTATCCGTTTTTTCTTTCTTTGTTTGTTCCTTTTTTTTGATAACCTTGAATGACCTCGAAGCTACCATAAGGAGTCACTTAAATTGTATTGTTTTATATGGGTCATTTCGTAATTTACATTGTAAATAATAGGTTAAGTAGGAATAGCTCTGCTAAACTTCGCCTTAAGCGATATTTTGTGTAAAATTTATGCGCAAGAATAAAGACCATTATTATTATTATTATTATAGATCTTCTTTATCATTCGTACATATTTCTTGGTCATCGGCAAATTGAAGAGTGTATATGCAAGTATCTCCATCAATTTCGATACCCATACCCTGTTATTTTCTCTTCCACAGTGACAATGCTTTTTTTATATATATTTTGAAGTTGTTTCACTTTTACCAAATTTTTATAGATTTTTGAAGGATTTTTGTTGCACCCTATGCCATCTGTATCAACTCTCCAAATTTTTTGAATAGGAAAAGTAGAACATGTATGTTTTTGGCAAGATTTTGTGGTATCTCTTTTACAGGCGTGCAGAAATTCTCAAGAAATTTTTTTTAAATAATCTCGTTCTAAGAGGTTCTCATTATGGGCACTTTGTCATGACTCATTTACTTTGAGATGATGGTACCTCATGAAATTTGTCACAGAATGAAAGTCGACCATAACAGTTTTGTTCATGCACAACTTTCAACCCCTTCAAGTGAAAAACTAGAATGTGTGAAACACAGCGCTTCATTGGTGATCCTACGTAAATATGTCATTAGTACGTTTCTACTGTTTTTTCTTGAAAATTTCTGCACGCCTGTAAAGAAGATACGAAGACCAAAAAAATACTATACTTTCCCTATTCGAAAAATTCTGGGGATTGATGAGGATGACACTGGGTGCAACAAAAATCCTTCTAAACTGGATACAAATTTGGTAAAAGTGAAACACAAATTGACCTGTTTCAGGATGTTGTTTTGTTGCCAAATATTTGTCCTCTGAAAAATTATTTTTTTTTTAATTTCTTGTTTTTTTGTTTTAATGCTCATGAATATATCTTATGCTTCTCAATTGTTGTGTTTTTCTCTTCATCCAAAAAAATATTTTTCATCTAGAGACGTGTGAAACGTTTTATTTTCAATTTTTGTGTCTGACTACACCACAGTGCATGCTAAAATATGAATATATTCAGAACACAAAATGTGTCCAAATTCACCCAACACATAGCAGGGGTGAATTCGTACACTATTCAGGTTTAAAAATAAATAGGAATGAGATTTTTTTTCTTGTATGGAATGACTAGAAAAAGGACATAAGAAATTTATTCCTTATTTTGCCAATTTAAGAGAGATAAATGAAGCAGGTTTTTGAGAAAATACCAGAAAATCGTCCGAATTCACCCCAGATGACTGAACTTTCACATAAATTTTCTTCTTATATTAAGCTGTGTTCAGTATGGATTCCTCTTCAAATCTTAATTTGTGAAAGTTATGAAGGGGTAGGGAAAGTTTTCCCCCCAAATTTTTACGTTAATAAAAAGTACGGTTTTTCAGACGCTTAGTTGAATAGCCAATGTCTTCTTCTAAGCTCTAAGTCAACTATTTTCAAGAAATGCTTACGAAAGCTGTTTTCTAACGAGAAAAAGTTTCGGAGAAATCCGCCAAAAACGATACTTTTTCAATTTCAATTGCCTGTATATCGAAAATGGTGCATTTTAGACGGAAAGAAGACAAAGAAGTAGAAACTTCTTTTCATATTTCTGGACTCAGTGAAATGCAAAAATTCATTATATCAAATTGAATATGAGTGCTACCAATTTCGTGAGTCCTTATGCCTAGTAAAAACAAACTACTCGAAAAATATTCTCAACATATCGACCCGCCTGCAAATACATAACAGAAATTCGCCCCGTTTTTCCAAATTTCAGCGAATGCACGAGATGAGCGTGTAATTCGTTAAATTTCGTTACAATAGAGCACTTCAAATACGTATGATGTCTAGTATTAACTCGAAAATTCGCAATATTGTAACGCCCGACGCCGATCAACCCTAAATCAAACTTCACTACGGTCTATAATAGCCCAACCGACAAAAGGGGGTTGCTCGGCAACAGTCTAGCACACAGGGGTTGAAGGCGTGGCTTCCACACGGTTCGTCCAATCACGCGGCGGGAAATTAGAAGTGAAGGCAGCGCGTGTTGTTTGAGTGTAATGTATCGTCTAATGTTGCTGTAATGCCCGATATATCGAGATAATACATTTCAAATCGTTTAGTTTATCAACGACCCGTTTCACACACCACGGTTGTCACCACTACTCGTGCGCCAGTGGCATGACATCGCCTTACGCTCATGCACGCTGATAGTTTCTGCTAACACCTGTGTCACCTGTGATGTTATACTGACTTAAATCTTAAGACTAAGTGAATGAGTGGAAGCTTTTCGATGAATATGTCGCATTTCGTGGAAGAACAACCGGGTTGTTTACAATCTAGAGACCCTTACCATACCCAAGCTAGGTCGATGGATACCAAGATACATGAGAGTAAAGGTTCTTTCTGCATAGACGCTTTGTTGTCCAAGAGTGACTCTGAACGTCCCCTTAGTCCTACCGATACCTCGCGAAGCTTGTCACCCTCGAATTCAACGAGAAGTCCAAGTCCTCCGATTTCACCAGGAAGTGAGGAAGTGCCACAGAGTACGGGGTTTGTTCCACGACCTGGACTTTTGAACCATTTTCACCCTGCTGCGGCTTCTACGAATGGGGGTGGTTTTTACGGGTATCATCTTCAAGGGCAGCCTAGTTCGACTTCGGCTTTTTACGGGATGGAGGGGCAGAAGGTCCAAGTGGCTGCTTCGCATGGTCAGCTGCATCCGATGCAGCTGGAATGGTTGATGGCAAGGACTGGCATGTATTTTCCGAATCCGAGGTTTTCAGATCTGAGCGGTAAGTTGAATTTTTTATGTCGATTGTTTTCGAGAAATGCTCACGAAAACTGTTTGTGTACAAGAAAAAGATCAGGACTTATTGGCAAAAAACGATTTTTTGTCATTTTCAATATCTTGTAAGTGTATCGACAATGGTTTTAGAGGGAAAGGTAATACAAACATTATTTGAGCTCTCGTTCTACTCAAACGAGTGCCATATCGTTCAGCCCATACCTATAGTCCGTTCACGAAAAGTTGAGCACATAGTAGGCGTTTCTTTATTTATCTGAAGTTGGCAGTATTTGCTGTCATAACGTTAAATAAAGTCAACGTTGCCGAATGTACCCGGCCTCGTCCGACGAGCTTGCGAGTTATCAGAGAACTCTATGCCATATTGACAACATTGCCGTGCGATCTGACAAGAAAATAAATTACATAACCTAAAATTTTAATATACACAGTGGAATATCCCAAATTTCCATGGCCAACCGACAGCTCAACCTTTCGTGAACGGAATATATTTCTGCAATTTTCGATTTTTGATCCGAAATGGTCTCAAACGATAGGGTTCTACTCCCTGATGACGAATTCGTGGTCAAATTAAATTCTGTCCGTGGGACCGTCCGGACGTCACAATAACATTCAAAGAGATTGTCCTAGAGACGTGAAATTTTCGGGGTGAGTTCGGTTTCCAAATGGCTCAGTTAAGTTCGTTAACCAGCCAAATCGTATAGGGTGGTCTATTAAATATGGCCATTCAAAATGTTCGTTCTTCAATATCTCAAACAAAACGAAATCCATCGAAATGAAATGTTGCGACCATATGCTAGATGGTTATAATAAGCTTCATGCAAAATTCAATTAAAATACTGAAGAGAAAAGAAACTACAGGGTCTCTATAAATGATTATAACAGCGCAGTTGCCGTTGGACTATTATAAATATTTATATTCTGATGTGAACTCTAATTTAAACCAACGATACTGTGAGTTTGGGCTGGTAATTCCGAAAGAAATTGAATATAATGTGACTGGAATTATAAATTTGTAAGAAAAGATAAGATGAAAAATTTCCAAAGCAATCTACGATGTTACAATCATTTATAAAGACCCTGTATTTATTTCCATAAAAAAATGTCCGATTCGCTTGAAATTTATTTTATGAATTAAGTTTGATACACCGAATGTTCATGCAATTTTGTGACCATAGTGTTAACAGAACTATAGAAAATTCAATTGGAATATTGTAAGGAAGAATCTTTATATTTCCATAACGGGATATCCGATTCGAGTGGATTTTGTTGTGAATGAAGACTGTTTTACCAAATCTTCATGCAAAATTTTCTGGTCATAGTGTCAACAGAGCCATAGAAAATTCAAATTGGAATATTGAAAAAAAGAATTTCTATATTTTCATAACAGGATAACCGATTCAAATGATATTTATTTTATAATCAAGACAGAATGTTCATGCAAGATTTCAAAAGGATCGCATCATCAGAACCATAGAATTTAATTATTTATTTTTTACATATCTCATTTTTCGAATACTTTCCAGATTATTATTCCGATTGTGCTTAGATTCTGCATCAATCTAAAATCCCATATAAAATTATGAACTCCTGCTCAGGGGATTTATAAAATTATTTTCATATTTTTCTGACGTGCAATCACATCCTGAACACCTACTATTTGGGAAATATTTTTATATACCTAGAGGTGTTGACATTATTATAATGTGTATTTATTTTTCCCATTCTTATATCAGAGCTGATTCAATTTTTTCCTGGGTCGTCTTGAGTGACTTCCAAATTGAAGAAGGAAATTCAACTTCAGTCCTATTTCCTTTAGGCTGGTATACTTATGCTCAAGCGCCAAACTTATAATTGCTACATATGGGTAGCGCTACATATGATTTTCAGTTAGGTAGTTATAATATTTACTGAAGTGGAAGTAATTGGAGATCTTCGAACAAACCTAATATAAACACTCTGCTAACCAATCCATCAAATTCCACACATTTCTCAATGAAAAATCTCCATCTAACCGTAATAATTCATGACGGAATGTTGACATTGACAAATTGGGTGAAAAATTCAATAGGATATTTTCAGTGTTATGAATTTTACCACCCTAATGAAAGTCTCCGACTACGACGTACCTAACGCTAATTTTGGTCTTCACCAATCTCGACAGTGTTGAATTCTGAAGGTTTTCCTCATACGGCATTATGTCCTTCTAGAATTTCTCGTATACTTTGTCTATTATGTATCATATAAATAAAAAAACTAATATTAATAGCAATATGAATCAATCAACAAAAATACTGCTGAAAGATGGGAGCTAAGCCTTCGTGATGGTTAAGTAAAATTAAATTTATATTAAGTTTGATCGACAATGGTAATTTTTGGCAAATAGATACATATAACCAGCAAATAAATCTGCATGGAATGATAAACTTGATGTTTATTAGGTTCGTTGTTAACCCCAATGCTGAAGCTTAATTATATGTAATTCAATCAAGAGCTAACATAATACAATACATAAAACAAAAACGAAAATCCCTAACTGACGTTAGTGCAAGACGGGGTACTATACTATTTTTTTGTAGGATACCAGAGCTCAGGGAAAAACCTCAATAGAAAAAACCCTGTCTCACCGTTCCAACAAAAATAAAACTTAAAAACTATTTGAATATTGAAGAATTTCTTCTTCATTGAAGAATTTGTTCTTCATTGAATCCAACCGAGAACCCTCTTCAAGATGCCTTGGGAATTCTGAATTTGAAACGAAAAAATCGAAGCGGAAAAAAATTATTTAAACTCTATTAAATCGATTTGAAATTAACAACCCAATTCAAAAACGACTCGGTAACTTCAGTATAGCCCTTAATCCATCCTAAAAATTAAATATGGGACAATTATCCATCAGATGTTCAATTGTCTCCTTTGCTACTCCGCATTCGCAACTAGGACTCTCAGTTGAATTCCACTTGAAAAGCATGCTAATTCAAAGGCCATGATCTGTTCTTATACGATTCTGAACACTCATAATTTTCCTTGGAAGATCATCAAACCCAGGAACTTTATTGGAGGCATCAGTCTTCGTTTTCAATAATACATGTGTTCCACTCGGATTGCCATATTGCTCTATCGCTTTCATTCGAAGTCAGAAAATAATTGGACCAAAATGGTTTACGTGATTTTAGTCGAGGAATCTTATTATCTGGAATATAGGAAAGTATTTGATATGAATGTGCAGAAGAACATTGCATCACTAATATACCTAGTTCTCAAGTGAACTCTTCCCCATAAAATGTGTACAGGAGAGTTAGATACCAAAATTACTTTTGCTGAATTATTTGCAGATAAATAAGCTAAAAAGCGTCATTATCTATTTCTTGCATAGTGTAATGTTTACCAAAATCCATTTATGCAACTATTGAAGAAGAAGTTTGTTAAACTCGACACATCAGTGCTCAAAAGAGATCTTGTTGCATTTTTCTTGCACTTGCCGAAATATTCAATGAAAGTCATTATACTACATATACTACTTCACTTCTCTAGTTCAAAAACTACTATCCGTCTATTGTGAGCACAATCCATTGAGAAAGTCAAGTGTTCATTCACAAATCCATTTCAATAGATGAATAAGAAACCATTTTATACTAATAGTCCAACCTAACTAACAACACATTTCGTTGATCGATATTCTTCAAGAATCCTAGTCCTTCTTGACCAGGTGTCGTTCAGAATAAAGTCAGTCCTCGTTTCAACAATAAACGTCAATTTCATGCCGGCAAATTTTTTCGGAACACCACAATGCATAACACGTAGATGTGTATGTCTTTTCTTGTTCCCTTTGGTGTTAGAAGTGCCCCTCGAGTAGGTAAGAGGGCTGTGAATGAAGTGCGCTCTTTGAAAGGCGTTTTAGGGCATAATATGCAATAATTTGCCGCAAATCTTTTTCTGGTATCGAGGCGCAACTAATTTGCGATTCGATCGAGGTGACGTTCCCCTAAATTTGGCCCGTTGAATGCTGGGAATTGCTAGGGAATCCGCAGCACACTTCAAATTTGCTTTATTTCTCGAGGACTACCGCCATTATTCAGGTTTTTTCCGGTACAATATGTGGTATGTTGCATTTTCGAATATCGCAGATAAGTCCGTTGGACAAGTGAAAAAATACCGTACGCGTCAAAATTATGAAACAAATTAATTTTCTCAGAAGAAATATATTTGGCAAAATTTTCTCAAATAGGTCTATTTTTGTTTCACTTTTACCAAAGTTGTATGCATTTATAAAGGATTTTTTTGTATCCTCTGTCATCACCATCAACCATCTAATAGGATATAGGGAAAGTGGGTCATGTGCAGTGGCGTAGTAACGCCACCACGGGCCTGTGTTCAAGATATTTTATTTTCCGGGCCCCTACCCTCACTAGCAGCGCTGCCTGCTGGTTACATAATTGAAAAAATTAGATAAGGACATAAAACCACATTTTATTTGTCACTTATATTAGAATAGTGACAATACAAAGTACGTGGGTATACCTTCCACATATAAATATAACCAACTACAAATAACAACTATAAGCAAAATGAAAACAAAAACCAAATAATATTAAAACCAAAAATAAACACAAAAAAGAGATAAAAACAAAGCGCAATCAAAACTTTTTTTGCGGGCTTTCGAATTTGCAAAATTTGTCACAATATTAGCTATACTTAATGTTCGGGCAACTTCATTTTCTAGAGAAATAATTGAAAATCATTCTAGCAAGATTTCATGAGACAAGTAACGAAGTAACTATATAATAAATATATCGTCGAGCTATAAGGCTCTTTTTTTCTAATTATTTTTGGTTTATAAAGAAGTGTTAGTGACCAATTACCAATTCGAACATTTATCCTTGATTATATATCGAAAATTATTTGAAAATAATAATCTGATAACTCGACGATACAATTCACAATTCACTTAGTTTTCAATTCTATCAGCAATCCCCAAAGACTGACCCGCATTTTTTCATATTAAGAGAGGCGCCTAACGAAAAAATCTGCCACGTGATGAATTATAGAACTCACCTTCAATAACACTGAAAGTCCAAAAATTCAAAAACACTAAAAAAAGTCAAGAATTTTGAGAACTTTCACTCTGAACACACTCACAAGCACAACGTCGTTTCAAATTCGAATAGGTACTTATTTCTCTAGAATAGGAATAGAAGTGAAATGATTTCGCATTTTCCCCCTAGTCAAAAAAAATTCCCTATGTACATGAAGAATCCTACATCAAAGAAGCCTCCCCAATAAAGCGGTCATCTGGTGACGTTAATGTAATGTAATTATCCCCTAAACAGAATGCCGACACGCTTCATGCAAAAAGTTCGGTATGATTTGTCCAGGCCGCAAAATTGATTACGGGGATAGCAATTTTCACCAGAAGAATATAAATAAAAATAAGGAATTGTTGATTCAACGTTTTCATTTGTGTGCGATGAGGTAAATTTTAATAACAATCATATTGTATCTTCTTTCTTCTTAATAGACGTGCAGAAATTCATTTTCAATTTTCAAAACCTAACTAACTTTTCGGAAAAAAAATTTTTTCTTCAATATTTCTACACGCCTGTAAAAAAATTCTAAGACCTTGCCAAAAAGTACCATATGACACACTTTCCCTATTAAAAAAAATTAGAGGGTTTAGGGGATGGCCCAGGATGCAAGAAAAATCTTTCAAAAATGCATAAAATTTGGTAAAAGTGAAACAAAAATTGACCTGTTCCAGGATTTTGTTGCCAAATATTTTTCTCCTGAGAGAATGAATTTGTTCTATAATTTTGACGCGCACTGTAGATATACATGCAGTATCGCATTATCATTTAGTAGGAAATAAAATATCTATACATAAGCAGCTTGGTTCTGTCTAAAATAGTGTTGACATCTACTATAAGAAATTGGATTCTATACAGCAATTCATTAATTTGTACGCAGAGGGCTGAATGATGATGATGATAAAATAAATGAAGATAATCGCTTGTTTTTGAGGAAAACTTTCTGCCCGCTAGAGTTGTGTCGGTCACAAGTGTTAACTGTTTTGAAAACTTCCACGATAGGACCCAAATGTTTTTGTTGTTTTTTTGTAATTGTACTTCCTTTCATTTCTTCGTGTGGACAATTCGTTATACTTTGTGATAATAAACTCATCGAAATAGTTATTTCGAATCAATAGAAAAAAAAAATAATGAATTTTTTCTCGAAAGGACTGATGATACGTCAGAACCTTTTTGCGGACTTATTCGGACTCACTGTAGGTATTAATTTTCAGCTAATCAATCATTCAATTATTTTTGGTATACAAAATTCCTCATATATCATTCAGAAAATATCAAATCTCATTAAGTTTAGAGTACAGAACCGCTTTCAACTTTAGATTCTCCATCACTGAATCCAATAAAGTTGTTTATTGAAAGAGATCATTCATATTATTGGGTCATCATAGTTATTCATTAGCAACCATAATAAGCTATTGTTTCCGTAGGAAGAAACGAAATAATGAATTATAGCTCAATAAAATAACCCCGTAGGAAAAATCTTTAGATGTATATGTCTTTTCTTGTTCCCTTTGGTGGCAGAAGTGCCCTTCGAGTAGGTAAGAGGGCTATGAATGAAGTGCGTTCTTTGAAAGGCGTTTTAGGGCATAATATGCAATAATTTGCCGCAAATCTTTTTCTGTTACCGAGCCGAAACTAATTTGCGATTCGATCCAGGTGACGTTCCCCTAAATTTGGCCCGTTGAAAGCTGGGAAGCTGGGGAATCCGCATCACACTTCAAATTTGCTTTATTTCTCGAGGACCACCGTCATTCTTGCTGGTTAATTTTGGGTTTTAGCGAAGCGATTTGTGGCATATTGCATTTTGTTTTCGGATATCAGGGATTTAGGGTTGGTGTAGGTATTCAATCGAAAACAAGGTAATATCAGCAGTACAGCGTAATCATTTCGTATGAAATCATTCATCTATAATAGTGTTGTACTGATTGGCCAACTAGGGAATTCCAATTTGAAAGAGATATAAAAAAAAACTATCAAGTCAATTTTAATTTTTTTCTACAAATACATAATGCTCAGCTCTTTGGGAATTCACTTCTTGAAAATTACGCTGTCCAAATGTCCATAGTTTTTCTGCTGGCATCTTCTTCGAAATCCCAAATTTAAAAAAACACGTGGACTGTTGGCTTGAATTTCCTGACAGATATTTTCAGTTAACGCAATTAGAGTACGGGGATTGTTGCGGTAGACTACACTTTTGAGGTATCCCCATAAGTAAAAGTCGCAAGGTGTCAAGTCTGGGCTTCTGGGGGGCCATGGAATGTCTCCACGACGAAAAATCAATTTTCCAGGAAAAAGCGCCTGAAAAACAGGTAAAGACCGATTTGAAGTGTGACAAGTGGCCCCGTCTTGCTGAAACCAAGTATCTCGATTGTGTCCATTAAAGTCTTGAAGGGCTGGTTCAAAAAAAAAGTTCAACATGTCCACATAACGATCAGAATCCACTGTTACTGCTCGGCCGCGTCCGTCTTCGGAAAAGTACGGGCCAATAATGCGGAATGCCTTTGCGTGTATTGCACACCAAACTGTGATCTTCAGACTATATGCAATTGAGTTTCATGTTTCTCATGGGGTTTTTTGAAGACCAATACCGGCACTTTTGTTGGTTTGCATAGCCGTTGAGATGAAAATGGGCTTCATCGGAGAAAAAAATGTTGATTTTGGTAATAAGCGCGTACACAGAACGAACGCTACTCACCAGTGCAGCGACTGAATTTCCATGAACCCCTCCTTCGTTAAAGACCAAATCCCTCTTCTCTATTCCTATTCAAAACAATTTTAGAGCGCTTACAGTAGTTACTGTAAGAAATTTGATTTGTTTTCGAGGTGGAACTCTGTCGGCTCGGAGTGCTCGGGTGATGTCGGCCACAATTGTTATGAATATTATATGTCTAACTTTTGTTCTTCCTTTCATTCTTTTCTGTTGACTTTATTTTTTTTATTGAGAATTCTTTCTCTTTTGAGCCTGTAGTGTTCTCTTAGACTCCCTAATAATTGATCCGAGATAAAAAAAACAATCCTGTCGAGCTGTGCATGCCACGTATGTTTCGAAGCTATCCATTTTTGTATTGTTAAATTCACTACCAGAACTTTCAGTCTACATATCCAAAGGATAAAATTTGAAAAATTCGACATTTTGCACATTGTTTGAAAAATATCAAGTAGGTAATAGGTACTCATCTGTGAAGGTTTATTAGCAGAGCAGGACTTACCACTCAAAAATTACACATTTTCGTAAACACCCGGTAGCCGTTCATATACTAAATGGTGATAGCATTGTTTAAGCAGAAGAAAACTATGGTGATCGACATGGAATTTGGTCATGAAAATGAAACCTATCTGAAAAAGTTCTCAAATGTATAACATTGTTTTCTATCTTCACGAGGGGCGGAAATTCTGATATGTTTTTCAAACCGAAAACAATGCTGATGATGCAAATTAGAGTTCCTCGCGGAATCAGAGCAGGCACTGGAAAAATAACGTGAACGCTCTTGATGAGCGCTAATCCAATCAAAACACAGATGCGGATGGAAGTTACCGAGTAATTCCGGTTCCCTCTTGTATACAGGTTGATTTTGGATGGCATCCGATAGTTATCAGTTATGAAGCGAAATTACTTGTTATTTTCGAGGTAAATTCGGATAAAAACAATGGTTTAACAGGGATGGATGCAACCTTGTCCAACATGCAGGACGCTATATCTATTTTAAAGGGTTTTCCAATGAAAGGTGTTATTTTGATATTCAAAGAAAAATGCCGTTTTTCAATATAAATGATCGGTTGTTTATTTCATTATAAAGAAGAAGCTATGCCGTTAATAGGAAAATAACATCTGTCAAATGACCACCACGATCACTCTTACAGGATAATATCCTTTTAATGAAATTTTCCATAACCAAATCGCGAAGTGGCTGCCCTATGTCCTCGATAGCCTCACGAATTCCATCTTTGAGGTCTTGAATCAACGCTGGGCTATTAATTGGCGTAGACCTTCTCTTTCACGTGGCCCCAAAGGAAGAAGTCGCAAGGTGTTAAATCACAAGATCTCGGTTGCCAATTGTGATCAACTCTTCGAGTGACTACATGGTCCGGAAACTTTGCCCGTAAAATATCAATGATTTGGTTGTTGATGATCGGCCTGCTTGAGTTCTTGTGTTAACTGAACTTTTTAAGTCGAAGACTTAAATCTTTATGCAAAATACGGTGTAATGACATTTGTGGAATTTCTAATTTCAAAGAACGACGAGGAATGGATGAACCTGGGTTGTCTTCAACTCTTTCGGATGCAGCAGCAATATTCTCGGCTGTTCTTCAGCAACGTGCACGGGTTTTATTCTTCACATCACTAACTTGTCCCAACAGCTCGAATTTTTCCACCAATTTCTTTATTGCGGTCCGACAAGGTGCTTCACGACGAACCAAAAATGTTCGAGTTTTACGAACCGTCTCTGCCAAATTTTCACCATTTTTATAGTGAATTTAAATAATTTCAATGATTGTTGAAGCGTGTATCGTTCCATTTTTATTGATGGCGTAGTTTCTTCTTGTCGAATGTCAAAAAATGACAGCTTCACGAGACATCTACCGAAATGACGGGCTGTTCAAAATAACACCTCCTATTGTAAAACTCTTTATATTTGGATAAAAACAATGGTTTAACAGAGATGGATAGAAACTTGTTCAACATGCGAGACGCTATATCTTTTTTATTACCTACACATTTTCACCAGAGTATAAGCTGAGGTTACTCGACAACTTGACTTATCTCATCGCAACGTGAATTGGCATGATGCTATCACTTCAAAATTTTGTATATAAGAATAAGGAGATTCATGTTATGTATATAAGTGCAAAACCTCAGCATGATCGGAGTTATATTCTAGAAATTATTCAAAAAAAAAAATATGTAAACAATTGAAAATTAACAAGAATTAAATTCTATGGTTCTGATGATGTGATCCTCTTGAAATTTCATATATGATCATTTAGTATATTAATCTTCATTCACAAAATAAATTCACTCGAATCGGATACTTATATATCTTTTGTTGGGAAAACATAAAGATTCTTCTTTTCAATATTTCAATTGAATTATCTATAATTCTGTTAAAACTATGGCCACAAAATTTTGCATAAGGCTTACTTTGAGCATTTTGCATGTGGCCGCAGAATTTAATTTCGATTGGTTTCGTTTTCCTGAGATATTGGAGAATGAAAGTTTTGAATGGTCATATTGTATGGAAGACCCTGTATGATTTGACTGGTTAATGAACTTAACCTCTTCATTTGGAAACCGAACTTAACCTGAAAATCTCAAGTCTTTTGGACATTCCCTTCGAAAGTTATCTTGCTCACGGATGGCCGGATTCGTCATCAGGTAGTCGAACCTTATCGTTTCATACCATCTTCGGCTCAATATTCGAAAATTACAGACATTTGGGCAAAACGATATACGATATAGCGTTCAACAAGATGAGCATTGACAGGGCCGGACAGGAAGGAACAGGTACACCATCGACTATATCGAACTGTGGTATTAAAAGCTCGTGATAATAATTGTTTCCAGCGTTCAGTGAAAGAATATAGTCCAACCAACGCAACCTACAACCTTCTTCACCGAAACAAAAAAAAATGTAATTTCCCATGTATTCACTCAAATTTCCCAACATACCGCCATCGCTCCAAACCCTCCCTCCAAGCTGTCCCATCCGCCCCTGTCATTAAGGCGACAATCGACGAGAGGACGCAGAGCGCCGCGACGCAGCTCCCATCTTCCTCGAATTAGGCCCCGTTTGTTTCGAGATTCGACGTCCTTCCTTCTCGCCACTTCCACCCCTCCCTCCTCTAGGGCTCCTGCCCCCGCAATTAGCTAACTCGATTTGAGAGATCCCTTTCGCAGCCGACTAGATCTCTTCGCAATGTGTTGTCGATGTTTTGTTCCCGTCCCCCGATCCAGCCGTCTCCTAACCGGATTAGGACTCGCGAACTTCATACTCTTTGTTTTCCGAGAGCGACGCCATTTGAATCCGGGATTGCTAATTTGAGATAAAGCTGTAGTCGTTAGTGAAATCGATATTTTGTAGCTGGAGGACTCCAAGATTGAGTTAAAGGGCTGTACTGCGAGCAAAGGGTCTTTTGTACCCACCATGTCTTGAGCTGTTTATAGTTTCCACTCTGTAACTCTCTGTCCTGTTCCAGGAATTTCTTCCGTTGAGAATCGATGGCCAGACATGATGTCACAAAATGTTTTGGAGTTTCCTTCTCTTCTCCATAGAATCTGCATTTATCTTTCATGACTACAACTAAGGCTCTGAAAAGGGGAGTATACCAGACAGCCATGCTGGGTCCAACCACAGACTCGAAAATTACAGAACAATTCGAATGAAATGAAATCTGTAATCGAATAAATGCTTATGCTTACCTGTCTAGTCTCCAACTTTATTGTTTTGAATAAAAAATCAATACTTTCTATTAACTATTCTTCAAAAAAAGCACGCAACTAACAATAGAGCACAATAACTGAGAAATTGACATTACCATCTGTAATTTTCGAGTCTATGGTTGGACCCAGTCAGCCTGTCTGGCATACCTATCTTTCTAGTGCTCTACTACAACAAGTCTCAACAGACTCAACAGATGTTTCCTGTATAAGATCCGTACTTATCTCCAGTGTCCAGGTCCTCATTGCTCATGTGATACACAAGTATGCTGTATCTGGATAAGAGAAACTATGGTGGAGAGTTGTTCCGCCTTCCAGTATATTTAGTTTACATTCCTACGTTTAAGATGTCGTTTTTCTATACACCATCAGTGCTTTGACTCTGTGTTTCAAAGAAGTTTATTGTCTAGTGTTATGCCCTAGATATCTGAATTCTTCTTTTAGCCGAATGAGTTCCCCATTTATATATTCATATCGTTTTAAAATCCTGTTGTTCATTGACAATGTGAGCAGAAGGACTTTCAATAAGAATATCAAGAGACTTTGCATTGCCAATGACATTGTCAAGAGAAAGCCAGCGAGGAGGTGTAATTGTTTCTCACTAAGATCCAGATATCTTTTGGATCTTGCTGTTTCAAAATTCCGAAGAAACTTAGTGGAATGATCCATCCCTGACAGATTCCGCCAGAGTTTTTCCCTCTCGGCTTTCTCCTTCTCCAGAAACTCATTTTTATAGGTACATTCACCTATACCACGGAAGGGTTCCCTGGCAATGAGTGACATTCGTGCGCCCTCTTTGGCACGTGTATTGGCCTCTTCGTTTGTTTTGATTCCCGAATGGCCGGGAACCCAAATTAAAAAGACCTCATTTTTCTTGCCTACCTCATTGAGTTTGTTCCGGCACTTCCAGATCATTTTGAGTCGATGACGTAGGAGCTCAGTGCTTTGATAGCAGCTTGACTATCTGAGTGTTTGGCTATATCGGACTTCAGATAGTTTCTTTCTAGATTTATATCTAGAAATCTTTCAAAAGCTAAGATTTCCGCTTGAAAGACACTCATACAGGAGTCTAGCGACAGTACACACTAGGTACTTCGCCCGTATATCCCAGCGCCAGCTCCTGTAGAGGTCCTGTAGAGGAACAACTTACAGTTGTTCATCCAGGTTCAGAGCCTCAATTTTGCTTTCAGAAACTGAAGTGGTTTCAAAGATGCGTTGTCTTCATTTCTGATGATTTTCTCACATAGGCTTTCCCTCCGTTGGAAACATATGGCTAGACATTCTGTCACAAGAAGTTTCGGTTCTTCTTCTTTATAGAATCTTAGAATCTGCATTCATCGTTTAAAAGTACACCACAGCCGTCGCCTAACCAGATTAGGACTCACGAACCTCCTACTCTTTGTGGATATCAGCAATCCACCTGGCGCCTTCATCATTCTGCAACTATAAAAAATTACACTTGCTATAATTTCTGATGTACTATTAATAATTGAAAGAACTAATCTTTATAGATATATTTTTGGTTCAAACTTGATAAAACTTTATCCGTAAATAGAAAAAAATTTCAGGTAGTCCTTCACATCCGAGAAATACGTAGAATCTTCATATTTTCATAAGAAGATATCCGATTCGAGTGAAATTTATTTTGTTAATGAAGATTGATATACTGAATGTTCAGGCAAAATTTCAAGAAGATTGCTCATCATCTGAGCCATATAATTTAATGATCAGAATAGCTCTGTAAGGGGGCACAATAAACCTTGAGTTCACTGTGAACTGAAACCCTTTTTTAAACTATTACTATAACTAACCATTATTTAGCGTAACTCATGAGAACAAAGCTTAAGTTCAGGGGCATAAAACTCTCAAAACGAATTCTATATTTGTACAATTGCACAAAACGGAGTTATAAACAGTCAGCAATTCGAAACTGGGAATGAAACGAAGAGAATAGAACAGCACAGCAACGAGCCAGCAAACTGAGCAATTGCACTAATTTATCTCGGCTAGATTCAAAAGCAGGGCAAAATGGGCAGATAAGGGAGGCACTTGTGAACACATAGAGTCAAATTGCGAAGGGTGGGCCGAGGGCTCAGATGCACCCCTCTATTTCAGCAGCCACACAACGGCTATGATGTGCGGTTAGCGACGAAGTTTGCGCGCTTAATTTGATAGTTAATTAGGAGAGTCTCTGAGGATCGACACTTGCGCTAATGTTTCTATGGAAATTATTCAAACTTGAATGGTTGCAACGTGGGAATTATTCCATGCAGGGGCGTCTCAATGCATTTATTTGTTTATATGACTATTAGGTGATGATGTAGCAAGATGTATTATACTGATGGACAAAATTAGCGCACCACCTAAAATTTCGTTGAATTTTAACAATTGATATCTTCCCAACCTTTAGTCGGATTTCAATGTTTTTTCTTTTCGATTGTAGCTCTGTTATTGTCAAATTTCCTCCATTAAACAGAAGTCCAAAAAATAAAATGTTCATGTTGTACAGGGCGTTTAAATAATGTCATTTTTTATAGTCAAATTTTAACGTCTTCTGTGGGCAATGCCAGGTTGTTGAGGCATATAAAAACAATAAAGAGTTGTACCCTAGTATCTCTTGAGTATTTTGTTTTTTTAAAAACCCATTTATCTTGGAATCGTCCAGAGATATTCAACATTTTATCAACTCTTGTATTTTATGCATTAGTCATGAATATCTTCGCAACCATTTGTCCGATTTGAATGTTTTTTTAGTTTTATCTCTTTTATTGGCGAATATCATACTACAATGAGATGTTCAAAAAAAGAAATGCATCATGCTGTACAGGGCGTTTGAATTTTTGGGTTTTTTCATTACAGTTTAACGCCTTCTGTGGGCAATACCAGATACCTGAGGCTTCTAAAAACTATTCAGTGATGTAGCTTGATGTTTTCTGAGTATTTTGCTTTTTTGAAAAGTAATTTAACTTGTACCCTTCCAGAGATATTCACATTTTATAACATCTTGCATTTCATACAATATATTGACAATGAATATTTTCAGCCAAGTAGTACTGGGGTTTACAGTTGTCACTGTCAACAAATAAATTGTTATTGTCAATAATCATTAATTTCAATACCTAATTGTGGCATTGTTTTGCGTTTAATTTTACCTGCCTTCGAGATGTCCGAAATGTTGCAAAAAAACTGCAAGAAGAAGACTCAATGAGTCTGAACTGAGTGCAAGACGCTTCTTTACTTTAATATTCTTTTCATTTGACGTTGAATATGTAGTTTAAGCTGATTCCAAACGTTACCGTTTTTTGAAAGAGCAAAATTCTCAGGAAACATCTACATAACTGTATAGTTTTTAGAAGGCGTAAAACTGTAATGAAACCAGAAAATTCAAACGCTCTGTACAGCATGATGCTTTTCTTTTTTTGAACATCTCATTGTAGTATGATATTCGCCAATAAAAGAGATAAAACTAAAAAAAACATTCAAATCGGACTAATGGTTGCGAAGATATTCATGGCTAATGCATAAAATACAAGAGTTGTAATTATGTTGAATATCTCTGGACGATTCCAAAATAAATTGATTTTTAAAAAAATAAAATACTCAAGAGATACAAGAGTACAACTCTTTATTGTTTTTATATGCCTCAGCAACCTGGCATTGCCCACAGAAGACGTTAAAATTTGACTATAAAACATGACATTATTTAAACGTCCTGTACAACATGAAGGTTTTATTTTTTTCTACTTCTGTTTAATGGACGAAATTCGACAATAGCAGAGCTACAATCGAAAAGAAAAAACATTGAAATCCGACTAAAGAGTGGGAAGATATCAATTGTTAAAATTTAACGAAATTTTAGGTGGTGCGCTAATTTTGTCCATCAGTATATATCTCTATATAGATCTTACTTAATGGAATACCTTCACAAATTTCAATAGGGCTATTCGTTTTTGAGCGCTCGTTTTAGACGAGTGCTATATCGCTTTGCCCAAATGTCTTTAATTTTGAGCCGAAAATGGTCTACTCCCTGATGACGAATTCGTAGTCAAATTCAATTCTGTCCATGGGACCGGCCGGCCGTAAGCACGATAACTTTCGAAGGGATTGTCCTAAAGACTTGAAATTTTCAGGGTGAGTTCGGTTCCCAAATGCCTCGGTTGAGTTCCTCAACCAGAGAAATCATACAGGGTATTCCATAAAATATGGCCATTCAAAATTTTTTGTTCCTCAATATCTCAGACAAAACGAACATAATCGAAATGAAATTTTGTGACCACATTCAAGATATTCATCATAAACCTCATGCAATGTTGTGGTCATAGTGTGAACAGAACCATGAAAAATTCAATTGGAGTAGGTATTGGAAATATTGAAAAGGAGAAACATCATACATATTTTCATTACAAGATATCCGATTTGAGTGATGTTCATGCGAAATTTCAAGAGGATCGCATCATCAGAACAATAGAATTTTATTTTTTTTAATTATCGATTTTTTACATTTTTCATTTTCTGCATTATTTCCAGAATATATGTAATTCCGATCGTTCTGAGATTTCGCATTCATATACATACCTGAATATCAAGTCCTATACAAAATTTTTAGGTAATAGCATTATTGCTCCACCAATGAACGAGCGCTCAAAATCATCTACTCAGGCCTTTTCCCAATTTTTTTTTAATATTTTAGCAAGACGAGGGTTATAAAAATTCAACACTAATTAGTATATACTCTTATTTTGCTCATACTATGAAAAAATTAAAAAAAACTTGATAAGAATATGTTAGGCTGATAATCAGGAAATCAGATAAAATTAGTATTTTGATTGTGGATTGAAAATGTGGGGAACCTAAATCTGCTTTGATAAAGCTTCACACAATCAGATTCAGAACAATATATTTTCATTTACCTCTTGTTACTAGTTAACTAGAGTATTTTATTCGCCGCTTATTCTTAGGAGAACCTGTTGTAGATCTCCCGAATGTCCGTAAGTTTCGATCTTTGAGCAGTGGTTTTCAAAGAGTCGGTTAGAATCGTTGATGAAAAATTCAAGCTCCAAAGTAATTATGTACCTACTATCTTGTCGGTTCGGGGGAACAAAGCTAGCTCTGCTATACCATAGTTCCGCCACTGCAACTTATTGTCGTTCCTAGAACTACGAAATACATTTCGTAGTAGTTTAAGCGAATCTTTCACAGAAATCTGATTATTTATTAGTGGAAAGTTTCCAAGTCTAAATTATATTGAGGGAAATTTGGATGAAATCAGAATTATGGAACAAATTCGTTTTCTCAATTTTTGTTTGACTTTTACCAAATTTGTATGCATTTTGAAAAATTTTTGTTGCACCCCGTGGCATATTTCGTTGCCAAATATTTTTCTTTTGAAAAATAGTTATCTATATTAATAAAACATGATCTATGGTTACCGTCAAAATGCAATATCTTTCATACGGCTGCACCAAATTGGATAATTCTTTTTTTGTTGTGTTCATTACTGCTAGGGCAAGGTTTATACAAAATATTTCCAAAAAATTGTTCAGAAAAAATAAAATGCTTTCCTTTTTCTTACGACTAATCAAGCAGTCATAGAATACATATTTATAGGTTACATTGATTTTGACATTTGGACAAAAAGTGAAGTTACATCGAGTGAATCGAAAATTCAAAATTTGAATCAGAAATAACGTATGAACTAACATATTATACAACAATATTTCACTTATGCCACATTTTACGGATTTTAAACCTATAATGTATGAATGTATTTTGGATTTCCTGATGCCCGTATTTTTATGATCACAAATCAGATCAACAGATGGCGCTGTAGTCGTTATCTAGGTTATTCATCTATTCTGCAACTAAACGGCTGGATCGAATTGAATGAATTTTTGTGTATGCAGAACAACGTCTGTTGGGTCCGCTAGTTTATTATAGAAGGGAAAAAAGTATTAGAGTTTAGCTCGAGGCTACCCGACGCGAAGCGGAGGGAGACAAAAAACCGAGAGCTAAAATCTAACATTTTTCCCGTGTATAATACACTATTTTTTCTGTGACAGGAAAAACGACCTTTTAATAGTGAAAGAAATATAACCAATCACGAAATTACTTTTTTCTCCAACCATCAAAAAATATTGACATTTTTTTACTATTTTCAGGTGCAAAAGCCACCAATTCCCTTACCGTACAAAAATTTATTCGTTACTTAGCAACACTTTTAATCCTAGGATTAAAAACGCTACTTTTAATCCTTGGACTAAAAGTAATTGCATTTGACGTCTACTTGAAAATCAATATTCACCCACAATACCAGATATGCCTGACAACCGACTTGCTATCGCCAAATTTATTTTAATTTTGGCTTGGTTGGAGAAAAAATAGTATATATTATACGGTCTACGCCTCGCAACTGCAAATATTGCTCGTAAAAAAATATGCACTTTGAATCCTTATAATATAATATACTTAATAAACACTAATATTTGCATTCTATAAAATATATTATTTTGCCCACGGGAAGACACTCCCTTTTTTAACAGGGAAAAAAGTAATTTCGCAAAAAGCCATATGTGACCTATCAAGATATATAAAATGTCAGATTTTTTTCCCGTCACAAAAAAATGAATATGTAACATAATTTTGACGCTCACATTATAGTCCTCATAATTTTTTTCAAACCATTAAATAATGATCAAGCTAGTAGTTGACAAAAACCTTCAAATGAGGGGATATAAACTTCACTGCCATGAACGAATAGATGAATTTTTGATACCCCCTACTTTGGTGATTGATTAATGGTGTCAACTCTTTATGAGCTTCTGTTGTGACAGTTTTATTGACGCTTTAACTCTTCAATGAATCGATAATTGAATCAACCACACTCTAGCGTTAAATTGTATGTTTGCCATTGATCTTTGTGATAAATCCATTAGCTCGTAATTTGTGAGTACTGATTGAAAGATTGAATAGAGAACTATGAACATATTATACAGGGTGCTGGTGAATGAGAGCGTCAAACTAGAGCCTGTTATAGTTCGTCCAAAAATGAAAAAATGAAGAGAAGTCTTGAAAAGGTGCTTTTGACTGCTCGTTCATTGGTGGGGCAACAATGCTGTTATCTCAAAAATTTTTATAGGACTTGAGATTCATGCTAAGTATATGAATGCAATATCAGCACGATTGGAATCAGATATATCCATTCTTGAAATTATTCAAGAAATGAAATATGTAAAAAATCATTAAACAAAAAAAATGAATTCTAAGTTTCAGAAGATGCCATCCTCTTGAATATTTGCACAAACATTCAGTATATCCATCTTCAGTCACTTAAAAAATTTAGCTCTAACTGGACATCTTCTTATGGAAATAAAAAAGATTCTTCTTTTCAATATTCCAATTGAATTTTTTATGATTCTGTTAATGCTATGGCCAAAAAATTTTGCATGAGGCTCATAATGAGCATCTTTCATGTGGCCGCAGTTTTTCATTCCGATTGGTTTCGTTTAAACTGAGATATTGAGGAACAAAAATTTTTAATGGCCACATTTTATGTAATACACTGTACAATTTGGACGGTTAAAGAACTTAACCGATGCATTTGGGAATCGACCTTACCCTGACAATCTCAAGCCTCTAGGACAATCCCTTCGAAAAATATCGTGCTAACGGACGGCCCCACGAACAGAACTGAATTTGACCACAGATTCGTCATCAGGGTGTCGAACCCTATCGTTTGAGACCATTTTCGGCTCGAAATTCGAAAATAACAGACATTTGGGCAAAACTATATAGTACTCGTTTAAGTAGAAAGAGCGCTAAAAAAACATTATAAAAACTTCCCCTCTGAAATGCACCGTTTTAGAGATACAGGGTGTTGAAATTGAAAAAAAACGAATATCTCCGGAACCTTTTATCGAACAGATCATATTCGTTATGAGTTTCGTATCATAATAAGCGTTTTTTTTTTGCTGATCTTCTTATCAAATAGAGACTTTCAACCCTTTTTGAGAAAGATCAACTTTTATGTTGAAAAAGATGGTCATTAACCATGTTTTCCAACATCAAAGTTTTTTGTGTAAAAAAACATTGGCGGTTCGAATAGGCATTCAAAAACCCTTCTTTCTACCGTGAAAGTTGATGGGAAAAACACCTCCTAACTCTTCAAAACTTTCACCAAGATTGTCTTTGTGGGTTGATGGGATTAGTTCCGAAGTGTGGGTTTAATATTGGTTGATTTTAAATCAATTAATATTATTCTCCGCTTTCATTGTTTATATTATGTCCGCATTACTCTTAAGTGCATGAATTTTCATCACGTCTGGTTTACGACGAAGAGAAAAGAGCGTTTGCACTTCATCGACATAGGGGAAGTGTATGCCTATGATGGCATCCTGCTTATGATGGCACACTTCAAAAAAGTCTGTTAACATCAACTGAACAAACTTATATTTACTGAGTTTGTAAGCCAGATGACATTTACGCTTGATATACGTAGTTACACCTTGAATACGTGGCAATTTGTGACTTTTATAAGAGTTCAATCATTTCGGTAGGTGTTGATGTATGATAGTTATTTCATTCTTTTTCGTTTTTTTTGGATATTCAGAAAGTCTGTTTAAAAAATGATTATACTTTCCTTTAATCACTCTATAACAATGCTTTAAGTGTGAAAGTTTTAGTTTTTTTCGTCTTTTTAGTACCTTTTTCGCTTTGTTGAAAAATATATGTTAATTATGCTTATGATGGCATAGCCAGAGTGTTCCTATGATAGCATAGAGTGCCATCATAGAAAAAAGGATCATATCAAGAGACGATTCCTCCAAAGCATGTTACTTCGCAAGAAATATTAGAGGTATCTGGAAATAATGAAAATGCTTCCAAGTGAAGTATCGAGATCATTGAAAATCATACAAGAACTCTAACCACTGCCAACTGCCGTTGCAGAATCAAAAGTGAACAGAGGAAGAAAACGAGGAAAAGTTGGAATTCTCAATACAACCCCTGACATAAAAGAAAAGAAGTTGGAAGAAGAAGAGAAGACAAAGGAAGAGAAAAGCTAGCTAAAAAGGTCAAAAGACAGATTAAGTTCGTAGAAGAAAGTGAGGAAAATGAAGAAAGACATTATGACGATGATTCAGATTCCGCTTGTCTTTATTGTTATAAGCTGTTGTCCATGTCTCGACCAAGGGAGAATTGGTTGCGTTGCCAAAAATGAGCCAGCTGGTGCCATGCCTAGTGTGCTAGTGCAAATCATATTCGTATGTGAATTGTGCGTATAAAAATTAGATTTTTATATTTGTACGATGCCAAAGAATGTAAATTTAGTTCCTTTAAACTTATATTTTCATTTTCATGAAATAGGACTGCTATTTTCTTCAATAAAACATTTCAATAAATAATATCATTTTATTTTCAGTTATATGCCATCAAAGGACATACGTGATCTTATGATGGCACCCGTGGCCAAATTTTAAAAAGTGGTATAATCCAAATTTTTGAAAATTTATATTGAAACTGTATAAAAAAATGCGTACTACATACGAGTAGCAGTATATCTGTACAATCGATGACATAGAAAAATCTTCCTTCAATGAAATATGTAAATAATTCGTTAAGGGTGCCAACATGGGCACACTTCCCCTAGTTGGACTACCTCCAGTTTGTATGAAAAAAGGATAAACATCTTGCACTTCGTTCAAAGTTCATGCATCGGAGGTAGGTGTTCGTAAGGATTCCATGAGATGGCGTGTTGGTTCTGTTATTCTCAGAGCTATGGGACATTTCTTCAAATAAGGGAACCAGAATGACTTTCAGACGGAGCTTCTCCATACTGAAAAGCCCCAAATAGGGCGAAATAGTTATCAATGGATGCTCTGTTTGATATTACCACTATGCATGTTCTTTGTGCGTTGACGGGATTATTTCCGAAGTGTGGGTTTAATATTGGTTGATTTTAAATCAATTATGCCCGATTGCACCGTTCGTCTAAGCAACGTTTAAGCCCGGAAATGACGTTTCATCAATGGAACAAACGTCACTTAAGGGCTTAAACGTTGCTTAGACGAACGGTGCAATCGGGCATTAATATTATTCTCCGCTTTCATTGTTTATGTTATGCCCGCGTTACTCTTAAACGGATGAATTTTCATTTATTGTCTTTTTATTAAAAAGACATTCCCAACAAATGATTGTTTAATCAATTTCAACTCCCTGTATCTCGAAAACGGTGCATTTTAGAGGGTAGGTGAGTTGAAAAAATCTTTTGTCCATATTTTTGGACGAGCTATGACATTCTGAAATTTGTCGTACTTAATCACTAACACAGATTATATGGAATAGAAATAGAAAGATTCTTATCTGTCGAATCAGATTTTCATCAGATTGATCGAATTAAAAGATAGAAATTCTTCGTATTTATATGTATGGATTAATCAAAATCCCAATCTATATTTTCATATCGATCGTCTAATTTTATCTCCAGCACCAACATTAACTGTATTTATACTGCAGTTATACACCAGATTTAGAAAAACATGGTTTTATTTTTATGTCGCCGATCCTTTAATTCTAATTAATGCTGAAGGTTCCAATTAACATGATAACTGATAATCATTGAGCTCAAGCTGATAATGTCATTAAGGGTTTTACTGATATCAATAAGACATATGGCGGAATAATCATTTTCGAATTTGCTCAAGAATATATTAGTGAGTAGGTAAGGTTTTTATTATTAGAAAATGTATCCAACTACGAAAATCATTTGTTCTCGTAATAAATGATCTATCTGCCCGTGTAAGACCAATTTTTGTTTTTCATTCTTTCTGCCCACCCAATAACCGAAAAATCCTAGAAGTAGATTTGTTAGCTTATTCATATTGGGAAAAAGGTAGCAGATATTACAATTATCTGAGATTGAGAGATATTGGTTTGATTTGACTCTATTGTGTATTCAGTTTCCCTCTTCAAGTGAATCTATACCTGGAAATTATTAAAAAAAGTGAGGAGGTTTCTGACTTGTCAGGGGTTTTCCAATAAGAGGTGTAATTTTGATATTCAAAGACAAATGCCATTTTTATAATATACAGGGTGTCCCGAAAACAATGGATAAGCCTGCAACTATAGATAGACACTGTCGTGGTCTAACTTATTCCAAATTTTGACCTTAATGAAAATTCCACGGTTTCCGAGATATTCATGGTTTTCGTATTTTTAGAAAATTTCCAAGTGCGATTAGTTTTTCTAGTGCCATTTGTACAAATGGAGAGGTATTTTGATATGGTTTTTTTAATTTCACATGAGATAGTTCAGCTATCGGAATCGAAGACTTAAATTCATCAAACTAGTGTAAAAAATTAGAAACTCGTGAATTACAAAGAAAAATTGAAAACTAAATGAAATTTCCTTCAAGTTTGATGATCTACAGTGTAAAAAAAATGTAGGACACCCCTGGTAGACATCATCTTAAAAACTTTCTCAGTTATTGCAGATTCCAAAAAGGTATCATAAGCCTAGGCATTCTGTAGTTTTTCATTCTCGTAACTACTTGATTACCAAATAGTCGAAAAATTTCGAAAAACTGTTTTCGTTGTAATCGTTATTCTGAGCTCATGTGTTAATGTAAATGTATGATTATACCTAGCTATTCTGATTTGTTTAACCATATGGTTATTTTTCAATAGCAAAAGAATGAATGAATGAAAAAATTTCAATACTATTACCAAATTACTATTCATTGGAAATGAATGAAGAATGCAAAATAAAACAATAAGTTCATTATTCATATCGAACATTTATTCCTAATAAATTCTCAAATTGACGTCCTTGCGCCCTTATGCGCTCTCTACATCTTTTAATGAACGCACTTTTAATGCGACGTATTAATTTGAGCTGCTGCATTTTGGATACGAGCCCGTAACTCCTCAATCGAAGATATTGGCTTGGAGTAGACTAGATCTTTTAGGCACCCCCAATAAAAAAAAATCCAGGGGGTTTAAGTCCGGTGATCACGGGGGCCATGAAATAGGGCCAAGCCGGTCTATCCACCTTTGAAGGTATTTTGCATTCAGGTGATTTCTCACTCTTATGCCCGATTGCACCGTTCGTCTAAGCAACGTTTAAGCCTTAAATGACGTTATTCCATTGATGAAACGTCATTTCAGGGCTTAAACGTTGCTTAGACGAACGGTGCAATCGGGCATTACTGCGTAATGAGCTGGGCACCCATCATTTTGTAGCCACATATTCCGCCTTATAGCCAAGGAAACATCTTCTTAAAGGTCACTTAATTGATTTTCCAAAAAATCGAGATGAATCTCACTATTTAGTGTGGCAGGAAATTCATAAGGCCCGATCACCCGGCCATCAATAATTCCAGTCCACAAGTTGGATTGAAATTGATTCTGTGATCGATTTTCCATTATGATATGAAAAACTAAAGAATGCCTAGGCTTATGATACCTTTTTGGAATCTGCAATAACTGAGCAAGTTTTTAAGATGATGTGTACCAGGGGCGTCCTACATTTTTTTTACACTGTAGCTCATCAAACTTGAAGGAAATTTCATTTAGTTTTCAATTTTTCTTTGTAATTCACGAGTTTCTAACTTTTACACTAGTTTGATGAATTTAAGTCTTTGTTTCCGATAGCTGAACTATCTAATGTGAAATAAAAAAAACCATATCGAAATACCTCTTCATTTGTATAAATAGCACTAGAAAAACTTATCGCACTTGGAAATTTTCTAAAATTTCAAAAACCATGAACATCTCGGAAACCGTGGAATTTTCATTAAGGTTAAAATTTGGAATAAGTTAGACCACGACAGTGTCTATCTATAGTTGCAGGCTTATCCATTGTTTTCAGGACACCTGTATAATATAATATAAATGATCGGATGTTTATTTCATTATAAAGAAGAAGCTATGTCGTTAATAGTGGAAAATAACATCAGGCAAATGACCACGACCACGCTTACAGGCAAGGGCGTAGCCAGGAATTAATTTCGGGGGGGGTTTTGACATTTTGGCAATTTACTTTGTAGGTGCCGGAAATTGTGAGGGTCGCTTTCTGTAGCAAGCATTCGTTGTTTTTAAGAATTCAATAATCCTTTTCCTACTTCGGAAAAAATATTCAACATAGATATTCCCGGTTAGGTTAGGTAACCTATTTTTCAAATATGCTTCAGAATTTAATTTTTATTCACTCAAACAAAAACTTAAAAAACAATATTTATTTCCCAAACAATACTTACAGTGTGAATCAATATAAAATTATTGTGGATGTGTGCTTTCATTGAAACTAAATAGAGCTTTTTAATGTTTTACTCCAAAAAAGTGCTAACAACATAGAATAGGTATTAAAATGAAACAGTGAGAAAACACAAACATATTTTTTATGGTGAATTCCTTCAGTTAAAGTCTATCCGTCGTTTTTTCTAGCGAATTGGTCAACCACTTCATTTTCATCAATTTCACACATAATGAATATTCATAAGCACCAACCCATTCAATCTAGTGACTCTAGAAGAATTGCGCAGGTAATTTTTAATTT
>CM024243.1:48860624-48948854 GCA_013421045.1 Propylea japonica | reverse complement strand
TCTATAAAATCCGGTATTTTCCCAGATTGTCTGAAGCTGGCGTTGGTCAAACCCATTTATAAGAAAGGGGACATAACTGAAGTTTGAAAACTACAGACCAATTTCATTGCTACCGAGGGTTTTCTAAGGTCCTGGAGGCGGTGATTGCAAGGAGACTAACTAGCTTCCTGAAGGAAATAATGTCCAATTCCCAACACGGTTTTACACAGGCAAATCAACAAAAACACCTATAAACAGTCCTTCATAATATATACCAAGCTCTCGAGAATGGCAATTACACTACTGGGCTGTTCCTGGATTTATCTAAAAGCTTTTGACTCTCTCTCCCATGAATTCATCTTAAATAAACTAGAGGCTTATGGAATAAGAGGACCAAGACTGAATTGGTTTCGATCTTACCGACAAACAACAAAGGACTACACTAACAAAAGACGGCAAAACCGAAATGTCTGATATAATAAATGTAACACTTGGAATACCACAAGGTAGCATTTTAGGTCCGATACTCTTTATTCTGTTCATTAATGACTTTTATGACATTAAAGATTATATGGAAATGTTGAGGTTGTCAAGTATGCAGACGACACTAATATTACCATTGAAGCCAAGTCTTTTCTGGATGCTGCTGCAAAATCTGATTGGATCATGAATCAAGCATGCCATTGGTTCAGGACTAATGGATTGTTGTTGAACATGGAGGAAAACAGTGGCTGTCTTGT
The DNA here is from genome assembly GCA_013421045.1 of Propylea japonica. Taxonomy (NCBI): domain Eukaryota; kingdom Metazoa; phylum Arthropoda; class Insecta; order Coleoptera; family Coccinellidae; genus Propylea; species Propylea japonica. Next base: position 48,948,135 of record CM024243.1, on the reverse strand, counting down.
TCAAATCGAAGTACTCCAGTTTTATTACACCAGAAACTATCAACTTAGAGTCAACCACCATAAAAATTGTGTCCATCTACGAAGTTTCTTGGAATTCACTTAGACGATACCTTAGTTGGTCTAAACATATAGACGAATTATGCCGATCATTAACCTCTGTTTGCTTTTCCATGGGAGTGTTATCAAGGTACTTGGATTTTTCAACAATGAAAACTCTATATTATGGAGTTTTTGAATCAAGAATTCGTTATGGCATCGTGTTTTATGGAACATCAAGGAGACTCAGTGACATCATGATACTACAGAAGTGAGTACTAAGGCTCATGCTCAAGTTAAAGACATATAATCATGTAGAGGCAAGTTTGGAAAATCGAAATTTTAACAAGTACCAGCTATCCATATTCAGGAGTGTCTCTTAGACCGTCATAAAAACAGAGAGCACTTCATCAGTTCTCAACCTAAAAACTATATACGAGAGGAATGGAGATATTCTATCCAAAACACCATCTAGCTTCTACAGAAAAAAGCACAGCATATGCAGTATAAAATACTTCAATAGATTGCCCCTAGCACTTAGGAGAGAACTAAATTTTAGTAGATTCAAGTAGAATCTATTTCTCTTCTATTGGAATTGAAACCATATTCGATTGACGAATTCATGAACATCTAACTTTTTTTTTGACAATTGTTCGCTTCATTGATATTTTACTTTGTGAAATAAAGGTATTATTATTATTATTATTATGCTTTATAGTCCGTTGCTGTAGTCACACCCGTTATGAAATGAACACGTTCATTTCATCCAAAGCTGCCTGTTGATATCTACCAATGTAGATGGTCCCTCTTATTATTTATAGACTTCTTGAATGCATAAATAACCCACCATCATAAAATTTCACTTCCATAGTCGAGCAGAAAAAGAACAAGCAACTGAGGCAAATCACCCAGCCGAGGAAAATTATGTTCATGAAAATCTGCGAAGTATCTTATTTTCTCACATTTTTTCATCTTGAAAAATATAATAAGTATACTACAATCGCTGCTGATTTCCTGCTTCAACGATTTCATTAAGGAATGATAAAATAAATGATTTTTAAATTCCGTTCTGTTCCGTGTGACATTCCTTGCTAGCTGTAATTTCTTAACACGAAGCTTTCGAAATACACTTCGGTTCAATTAATTTACCAAAGTTTTTAAATTTTCTTATTGGTGCCAGCCCTCCATCTGAACAATCTTAATGCTATACAATCACCCAGCTAAAGCTTTAATCTAAAATATATGGCATTTGGAACCAAATTCACCCTGAAAATTTCAAGTCTCTAGGACAATGCTTTCGAAGTTAGTGCTTAGAGCTAGAATGGCCGACCTCACCGACAGAATTGAATTTTGACCATGAATTCGTCATAAGGAGTCGATCCCTATCGATTGAGACCATTTTCGGCGGCTCAAAAATCGAAAATGACAGACATTTAAGCCAAACGATATAAGTAAATGTCCAATTATCGACACTATAGTCGAAACTTGGGAATGTACAATGTTTTTCGGATAGTCTTAAAAAATTTTTTTCACACATAAAAGCCAGTTTTGAACTCATTGTACCTTTAGCTTCTCAAAACAAACACGAAATCGTGAACAGGAAGTTTTGATATTTAAAAAAAAATACAAATCAAGTTGGAAGTTCAGATGTCCGAATAATCGACAGCTCTGGAATTGAAATTACCATTATCGACATACATGAGGACCAATATCGACACTGTGAAATCAACAAGAATCAGAGTTGTAATGGATAAGAGAAAATAAATATTTAATCGGATCGATAAATTTAATGAATGACATCGTGAAATCTGATAAAATAACACATACAGGGTGTTCCAGAATAACGTTACCAAATGCCAAAGGGGCTTCTCAACTGATTTTAAGAATAAAATTTTTACAAACATGGGCCCGAAACGGATTCGTTACCGAGAGACCGGATATCAAATTCAAAGAAAAAATTTTCTCTTCATATTTTAAAAGTGACTATTGCGTTTTAAAATTTGGTGTTGACTAAACTCATTCAAAGTGCTCTTTGAAAATTGAGAAGAGTTTAAAAGTTTCAAGTCAGAGTCGTTGAATTTGGCAGTTTCTTAGTGGATTTTGACCTATTTTCTTGACGGAGTAGCTTTAGTATTGAAAGATCCACATTTCGCGACGTGAAACATCCATTTCACCATCAATAGTTCATACTTCTCTTTGGTTAAAACAGTCTCAGGACCTATCTGCCTTTCATAGTGTGGTTCTCGGAACATCGAATTGTTGGGAAGTTCTTAGAGCAGGCATTAAGTTTTTTCACATTCGTAACATTTATTATTCGAATAGACTGAAAAATGAACGAAACCAATAATCGATAATGTAATGCACTCGTCATCGACATCTGCGAAAAAGTATGAAATAATATCATAAGAGTTTATCAATATTTCGTGTCGGTTTGTATGGACTTAAACTCTGATCATTCTCGGTCAAAATGTTGAAAAGAAATTGTTGATGGGGCTCACCAATTCCACAAAAAATACATTGAAAAGTCATGTCGAGGTGCCCCTATGATCGGCAAAAAATAACCATTATTCGACATAGAATTGAACCTATTATCGACATTGAAATATTTCATTTTCTAATTGGAAAATTTGAAGAAAATCATTATGTCGATAATTGGTACATAATAAATAATGATTGAATCGCATACAATAAAGTTACTTTGTTCCGAAAAAAGAAGTATATAAGCTCCAGAAGTATTTCAAATAACACCACACTTTACCCAATTACCAACACTTGTGTCGATGAATGGGGATGGTCGTGTTTAGATGTACCTATTATCGACCCTTTTTTTTTAATGATAATATCACATTAAAATTTATTTCATTGATAAACTGAAATCACCAAACCATATGAAAGTGTGTTAATGTACAAAAAACTTATATCACTTGAATCTTGCGAGTTTGCTTGGATATGATGAGGAGGCTTTTCTTACTGAATTGGTAACAAATAGGCTGTAAACTCGGTTGAGGCTGAAACTCAACTGAATGAGGGCACATTTTTCACTGAAGATACTCAGAAAAATCGGGATAATATTCAGATATGCTGAGAAAACTATAAGATACATATTCGCGAAGAAAATATTCTATGGCTGGTCCCGAAACCTTAATATATGGAAAAGAAATGAAAAGTGTCGATAATTGGGGCACTGTCGATAATTGGTACATTTACCTTAGCACTATTTTAAGTAAAACGAGCGCTCAAAAATCAATTTCATAACGAAGAAATTGAATAACTCTCAGAGTTAGAAATTTACATGTCCCTAACGTGAATAGTACTGCATTGTAATCAACCAAGCTCTATGGAAATCTATACACTGGGGTGAAGTAAACAAATGGTTAGATTTTCATTTCTTCAATTTTTGAATAGAATTCAACATTTTCTTAATTTTGCCCTAGCTATATATACCGGAATAGCCTTAAGCAACAATAAATTACCACCAAATCAGTTAAATTATTCAGTTTATGCACGTCAAATCGATATGAAAATTTAAACACATTGCATCCTTGCATCCAGAAACTAAACACTAAAGCCTCTGATTCTGTTTCTCATGAAGTTCTACTGAGAAGCTGCATGCCTGTGGTTTTCGAGATAATTTCTCAAATTATTAGAATTCTATTTGAAAAATCGAAAGTAAAGAGTTCACTAGAATTGAATCACTTCGAAAGAAAAAGAGATAGGTCAAGGGTACCTCAAGGATCCATATTGGGATCCATACTCTTCTTGTTATATTTTAACGACTTACACATTGAGAACTGTTACTGTTTGTGTTTATATGGCGATAACACATCGATAAAAGTGAATTCTAAATGCACGAACGAATTAGCAGCAAAAAAGAAACTTGCTCTGGAGGAATTCAAAATGATTTTTTACTAATTTGCTGCAATTAAATTCAGACAAAACTGTCCAGTAGAAGTTTGGAGGTAGAGGAATCAGGAAGTGCAAAGTTTTGGGAGTAATTCTGGACAACAGATTGAGCTAGACTGAACATGTGGAATATGTATGTGGAGAATTGTCGAAGACTCTATCTTTTGAGACAACTGAGAGATGTGGTACTGCTGAAATGGTGAAAATAGCTAACTATTTACATTTCCAGAGTGTGCTACTATACGTCATACTATTGTGGGGAAATGCCTCCGAAGCTTAGAGAGGATTCTCTCTGCAGAAGAAAGCAATGCGTGCAGTTATGTATGAAGTGGCAAGCTGAGCTTCGTGTAAACCTTTTTTTGTACGGCATGGTATACTCACTTTTCCATCATTGTTCACACGAGAAGTCTCAAATTTATATACCACAATTAAGCAATATGTAGAAAATTTTAAGTAACCACCCATTCAATACCAGGTGCAAAAATTATCTCCTCACACCATTGCATCGGAAGAAGAATACACTGAACATCTCTAGCTACTGGGGTACAAAATTTTTCAACAAGTTACCTGTAGAACTGAAGAACTTACCAGAGAACAGTTTCAGAAAGAAAATACAGAAGATATTAATTAATGGTGCATTCTATTCCTTAGAAGAATTTTTTTGTTTTAGTTTCTAATGAAATTCTCAGTATAATTTTTTTATATTATATTATTTTTTATTTTGTGTATAATGTTCTGAAAAACCTTGTAAGAATTTATGGCGAATATGCATTATTATTATTATTGATAGACGATGCTGCCAAACAGACTGAATTGTCTGTAACAGACGCAAACAATTAGTAACAGAATAGGGGAGCGGTAGACCAATCATCCCAATACGGAATAAACATACGACACGAGTTTGCAACGCCGGAATATTGTTCGCGTGCATAAAGAGATTCTATTTGGTTGCACGAAGCCGCGAAGGCATCTCTAGGTTAACTTTTTACTCTTAGGGATACCTTCTAAGTTCTATTGATGAAGGAATTATCAATTTATATTAATTGTTGTTCATGAAATAGCTTGTATTTTTCGAATTTTCAGGGGTGAGTATGAAAAATGTTTTTGGGGTCACAAATTCATGCAACAGATGTTTCACTCAATCATATACCGAATGAAAAAACCGTTGTAAGGATCTGTTGCTGTTGTCACATTCGTAAAATAAAAACACAGTCATTTCGTGTAACTGATGGTAATATCTTTTTTTTTTGAGGTTTTTTATCCCCTATTGAATTCTACCAAATGTAGATCACTTTCTTTTTACATAATATTTAGACTTCTTGAATGAATAAATAACCAACCGTAATAAAATTTCACCTTCCATAGTCGAACGGAAAAAAAAAACAGGCACTCAAGGCAAATCACTGAGTCGAGGAAAATTATACTCATGAAAACCCGCCAAGTAATCTAATTTTTCGACATTTTTTCATCCAGAAATATTTACGCCAAAATATGTGTACTATATCATAGCTGATTTCTGCTTCAGCGACTTTGTTAAGGAAATGATAAATGCAGATTTCAATTCTGTTCGCTTTCGTGAAACTTACATCGCTTGTTTGAGTTCCCATTAAAGGATACACCACGTTGCAATCGTATTTCGTGAGCTTCGTTGCTGATAGAGCTAAGTTTTTGGTTTCCCTGCATTTAAGATATTAATAAATATTGAGATGAATGTATTTTGTTTGAACGCATGAATTTTTGCTTCAGATCGTTAAAGTTTGATGAGATGAAATGATGAATATTATAACTCAATTGTCCAGGGGACTATTGCACCAAATACTTTGCAACTTTTCACTTTGCACATTTCACTTTTCAAATGAATTACGTTGCACGAAACCCATTCATAATTGAAAAATACAATGTGGAGAGTCAAGTGCAAAGTGAAAAACACTTCGCACAAAGTAAATGTTGGGAAAATCTGCGGCAACATAATTAATTTTCACTTTTGAAATTTGTCAGTATGCAAAGTGGAAAGTGAAAAGTTGCAAAGTATTTTGGTGCAACTGGCCCCAGATTACACAAATCCAGCTCAAATATCTCAACCCTATTTCAAAACGGCGACCGATTTCTCGACTAATTCTCAGTCCACTCTCAGAACAATTTGACTGTAGTAGTAGTAGTAGGAAGTTTCACAAATTGGTTGTCTAGTGAAATAACGTTATCATTGTCTGACATGAGGGGAATTGTAGGAATTATCAGATCTGGTAAGATTCACCAATTCCAGAACCAAAAACTCTTGCAAAATATCAACCCGATGGTGCGGAATTGGATACCTTCGGTAGGTAAGTTAAACTTATAATTGTTGTTGTTGTTATAGGTAGGTAAATGTACCTATAAGAAGGAGTTTCTGGAGAATCAGAAAGACGAAAAGAAAAACTCTGGTGGAATCTCCCAGGGATGAATTATTCCACTAAGTTCCTTCGTAACTTTGAAACAGCAATATTCAAAAGATATCTGAATCTTGGTAAATAACAATTACAAACTCCTCACTGGCTTTCTCACAGACATTGTCGCCTCGGGAAGCACCTATTGAGGATGGGATTGTCGGACACTGAGGAGTGTAAGTTCTGTGGAGAGGAGGATGAAACCCCTATTCACTTAGTCACGGAATGCTTTGCCATTGCGAGCCTAAGAAGAGAATGCCTTGGCGAGAAACTTGTAAAGTGAGGAAGTAACCTCGTTAAAAGCCTTCACAGATATACGATTTCATCAGATCTCTGCAGCTGGAAGGCACCACACGGAAAAGTTTCCGGACCGTGTTATCTCTCGAAAATGTGATCACAATTGGTCACCGAGATCTTGTGATTTAACACCTTGCGGCTTTTTCTTTTGGGGCCACGTGAAGAGAATGTATACGCCAATAGCCCAGCGTCGATTCAAGACTTCAAAGATGGAATTCGTGAGGCTATCGAGGACATAGGACAGCCACTTTGCGATTTGGTTATGGAAAATTTCATTGAAAGGATGTGTTTTCCACCATTAACGGCATAGCTTCATCTTTATAATGGAAACAACACCCGATCATGCATCCAAAATCTTCTGACTGAAATATTTTTTAAATATAATTGTCCGAAGTTCTGAAAGATTGCTGATATTGTTTGAGTAGGTATTACAAAACATTCCTTCTTTACTTGGATAATGAGAAAGCTTTTTGTTACAATTTATAGCCCTTGACTATAAAAAAATTAAAGAATTTGTGTTTAAGGTCCCAAAAAAGTTTTATTAATAGCAAACTTTACTGTGACGTGTGAGATGCAGCCAAATACCACAGCGATATCAATATCTACATGTGCATTTGAATCTATTGGATAGTATCCTCCAGTATATTTTTCGGTAGAATTTTCTCTTCGACTCCTTTCTATCAGAACAAAAAAACTTTTTCTTTGTCAAGCGGAACATTCTGAAGAACATATTCATCGTAACATTGTATCGACGTTTCAAACATTAATATTTTGGGATGCATGGAGTTGAACTTGAAGTATAATAATTCACATTTGCGAATCGAATTTTGTATTTATTGCATCAAACATAAAAAAATATAAATATAACCCATATTGACAAATTGACAAATAACCAGGAACCGCATTCAAGCTACGAGAGCCGGGAGCCGGTTATTCGTTTTAGGACAAAAATGGAATGAAAAGAGCTGAACCAATGATAACCGCAGTAATTATTGGTTATCCGGTTGGAATTGATTATATTTCTTTTAGTTTTTTTAGAGAGTGTTTTATTTTTGGTTTTGCTGATATTTAATATGTTAGTAAATATTGATTCTATTGAGAGCAATTTGTTTTGTTCGAACGGATATGTTTTTGCTTCAGTTCGCTAGAATTTGATGAGATAAAATGAGAATTATAATAATCATTTCATTGAACGTTAACAAGTTCACAAAAAAGCTTCATTTAGAATGGAAAATATCAACTTGTATTATGCTATAAAGAAACCGTTGCTGTCTCATATTATAAAGAACAGAGTCATTTCGTGTTGCTGATGGCAAAATAATATTTTGTGAGGTTTTTTTTTTATTGCCTGTTGAAGGCTACAAGATGTAGATCGCTCCTTTATAACTTAATAATTATCGAGTTTCAGAACGAATGAATAACTCAGCATCATAAAAGTCTACCCTTTATAATCGAGCAGAGAAAGAACAGGCAACTTAAGGCAAATCACCGAGCCGAGGAAAAATTATATTCATGAAAACCTGCGAAGTGATCCAATTATTCAACATTTTTTCATCTGGAAATATTAAAACCAGAAAATATACTGGATGTTCTGAGATGTTCCGTACAGCCAATATCTCGCCCCTCAAACATATTAGAAGTTTGAAACAAAAAGTTTTCTGAAAGCCAGAAAAAACTCTTTCATAATCCATCGTTAAAATTTTTGGACAACTGTCAAAGGAACTTGACTTTTCTTTATCGCTGATGCGTGAATGATTACTATTTTGCACAGTGAAAAAAGTCTTTTTTCACTGTTAATAAAACACTCACTGGATACATAAAAATATTGTATTGGAAGCATTATTTAATAGTTGTATTTCAGATATATACACTCACAGTTGTACAAAAAAATGTTGTTTTTGAAATCACCATCTACAAGTTGTGCTAAAGGATCAGAAAAAAATTGATATCACAACGAACAAGGCAGATTGGTCAAAATGTTTGGGTTGTGACTAGTGTTTCCACGAGACGTTTACAATGGTTATAACTGCGTCACTTGTGTACGTGAAAAATTTAGGGCCGTAAATCTTGACCGCCGTAAAAAAGTATTCTCATGATCTGAGGTTTGGCTAATCCTTCTTCTTAAGATTAAGAAAAAAAAACTAATGAAAGTTTCTGCTCTTCTTTTATAAAGCGCTTTCCTTGAGTGGGGCGGCTCACCCAAACTACAGGGGCAACTCTCCCTTACTCTGGGAGAGATGGCCAAAAAAGTTGTTTTTTTTTTACCTTTTTTTTAGAAGGAACATAAGAGTTTTAAGTTTTTGAACATACAATATTGTGTCCAAATAAATATCTCATGTTTTCACAGCATCTGTTTTATATTTTAAGTTATAATTGCATTTTAATCGCAGTTTTTCGTTAGGTTGGGCATCTAACCCGGATTTACCTTAGTAACGACACAGAAAGATGACTGGATCTGAATGCATACAAATTTTGTATTTGAAGCATTATCTTTAAAATTCTGTTTCAGACTAAGTAAATTCACATTCACAGTGGTCAAAAAATGTTGTTTGTATTCAGGGCCGGACTGGGCAGGCGGGATACCGGGAATTCCCCGGTGGGCCCCCTATGTAGTCTGTGGGGGCCCTTGTCATAAACGGTGCTACTTAATAAAAAACATATTATAGATTTATTTCGGTTGATGACTATACTAAAAAGGTGTTAATTAATTTTTTTCATTTTCATAACCACATCATCTATTGATATGTTCACCTATTATCTGTAGTTTACACTAAATCTGGAAATCCAAAACATAGTTGGGTGTAGTTTTGACGGAGCTGCCAACATGTCTGGTGAGTACGGAGGTTTGAGAGCACTACTAAAATCAGAATCGCCCAATATTATTTATAACTGGTGTTATGCCCACATTTTGAACTTGGTAGTCGCAGATGCTGTTCAGGTAAATTCTGTAATTAAAACCTACTTTGGGACAATTAATCGGGTTAGTGTTTCTTACAAAAGAATGGCGGTGTGGGATGAGTATTCTAAAGTAATAAAAGGTTAACAAAATATGTGACACTCGATGGTGGAGTAAGGGCCAGGCTGTGCAAAAATTGCACAAGTGTGGAAACTTACAAAACTATCATAAATCAAATTAATCGAAGTATCACCGATAGGCTTGCTAATAATGAAACACATTATAAAAACTTTCCATGTTTGACCCAAACATTCTCCTCGTAAGCAAGAAGATTTGTTAACATTTACGGAGGCTTTCACCACGATTTCTGATTGTTAAATGTTGACAAACATGACCTGATTTCAGAATTGAGCTCTTTTTCTGCGATATTTTCAGAAATGATAAGAGATTCAAATATAAATTGTCGAAATACGTGCCTAAGTTGCAGTTATTTATATTAAAAAAAATGAACATGCATTCGTCTGCATATTTTAATATATATGTTGTTTATAAGTTCATATTGAGAGTGTCTATGTTTTTGTTTTGTTTTATTTAGAGTGATTATTTTTTGTTTGATTATATATTTAGTATTAAGTATTTTATTCAAACGTATTGTATTTTAGTACTTTTGTCGAACGCTAGAGTTGCCAGTCATCCGATCCCGGGATTTTTCCAAAATTTAATGTTGAATTTTGGGTTATAGATTATTCTGAAATTGACGAAAACCAATTCCTAGTCTCCAATGTACGAACTCGACTATGGAACGCACATATTAGCAAGATTGCTTTTCTACTTCTTTTTTCGGGTTCACCTTAAACTACGTGCCTCTGTCAGAATCCGAACCAGTACTCTGGTTCTGAGCCTCTGGGGCCCCCAACAAAATTTTTCCCGGTGAGCCCTACCATACCAGTCCGGCCCTGTTTGAATTTCGTGCGTATGGAATTCGTGTTTGGCCTCGAACTGCGGTTGACACTCTCATGTGCCATGAAAAAAGCACTCATTTTACGCACTTAATACAAAAATAACTATTGTATTACGTGCGTATGAAATTCGTGTTTCAATGAAAAAAACACTGATTTTACGCACTTAATACAAACATAACTATTTTTGATTACCATTCCTTTAAAACCCTACCCAGATGTTTCTTTTCAATTGCTCCTCTATACTTTTTTCTTTCAAACGATTTTCCAGTGAAAAAATGTGTTAAGACAATTCATAATCATTCCACATTTTATATTCAATTACTATAGAAGTTGGCATATTCACTTTGTTTTATTCGGACACCTTATTCCAATAAATAATTTAGTTGCTTCATTATGTTTCAAAGTCTCTTTTGTAGGGATGTTCTGTTTATTGTCTGTACTGAATATCCCAGGACATAATATTATTTCACCATAATCGCAAAATGGCGAATGCGCAACATTTATAGCTTAAGGTAAATCCGGGTAGATGCCCAACCTAACGAAAAACTGTGATTAAAAATGCAATTATAATTTAAAATGATAAAACAGATGCTGAAAACATGAGATATTTATTCAGACACAATTATGTTTGTTCAAAAACTTAAAATTCTTATGTTCCTTCTAAAAAAAAGGTAAAAATAAAAACCACCTTTTTGGCCATCTCTCCGAGAGTAAGGGAGAGTTGCCCCTGTAGTTTGGGTGAGCCGCCCCACTCAAGGAAAGCGCTTTATAAAAGAAGAGCAGAAACTTTCATTAGTTTTTTTATCTTAATCTTAAGAAGAAGGATTAGCCAAACCTCAGATCATGAAAATTTTTTTATGGCGGTCAAGATTTACAGCCCTTATTTTGCACGTCCACATGTGACGCAGTTATAACCATTGTAAACGTCTCGTGGAACCACTAGTCACAACCCAAACATTTTGACCAATCTGCCTTGTTCGTTGTGATATCAATTTTCCAGCTGATTCTGATCCTTTAGCACAACTTATAGATGGTGAATTTTAGGTACCTTTTTATATGAATGGGATTCCATCTTCCGAGAACGAAAAATGTTCTTCTATAATATATTTTTTTTTATTTGGGTTTCGCTTTGTCAAAGTTTCATTTTCTGATCGATTTTAGGAGAACTTGTACCAGGCTTATAACTTTCAGCTATTTTGAAGGAGTTTTTTGTTGGGTGGAGTACCATTGTACCCTTTCGTACAAGGAACCAGTTCGGCGCTGACTTCATATGAGTTTTAAAGTTGGGATATATTATCCGAAATTTTATTATTCATTCATTAAGAAATATTCCCTCAATTAAACAGCAAGAGCGAGACTCATCAGATATATCATCAACATTTGCAAAATATACAAATGAATCTAGGGCGTCTATCCCGTATTATTTCAGGCCATCTATCCTTTTTTACGGGATAGATGCCCCAGTATATCAAAATTGACCCATGAAGAATTCCTCTACTATTTTCTAACCTACAATGAACCAATGGACCCTTTCATACGAAAATGCAATAGTATTGCATTAAACGTTGAAAGATATATATTTTCCACTGTGATATGTTCACACCTAAATTAGATCATAGGAGCAAGTGACCAACAGTTTCCTGTTTTTCTTGAATATTTCGGGATTAAAAATATTTTGTGGTATTATTTCCTATGACTTTCGCAAAACGAAGAACAAGTAAACAACGACCATGCACGTGGCGTCAACTAACGATTAGGTCCGAAGTTATGCTGATCGGGGCATCTGTACCGGTGGGGCATCTAACCCGGAATTACCTTATATGTTAAAGGTTTGAATTTACGTAAAAAAAACATTAAACGCGAGTAGCATACTATACTTCATCCAAGACCACTGAATATATTTCTTGAAGATTTGAACATTTGGTGACCGCGACAAGACCCTTCCTTGACAAGCGTTGAAACAGTCAAGGTGACGCATAAGAAATTTTTGGAGAAGTCATTGTATATGCTGGAATAAAAAAAGTTCTGATTGATACGTATAATGAAAGTAGATTTGGTTCTCGATATGCCTATATTTGTTTGTTGGAGTACTTTAGAATACTGAAGAAATACCAATTTAAAGAATATTATATCAAAGCTGAATCTTTGAAGCATCTGACAGCAGTGATTTATAATCCCATTATTCCCTTGTGATTAATTGGTATTATTAAGGCCGAGCACAGAGACGCACAATGGACGGCTTTTACAAAAGTCGTGAATAAAAGACTTCTTCGACATATTTTTCTGCTACCATCGAATTGTCTCGACGAAAAAATATCTGGGAGAAGTTTTTCAGGACTGGTAATCAGAAACAAAATTTTAAGGGCGGATTCTATTAGGGTTTTTGCTGCCATTCAAAATACTTTTCGGTCTACCTCAAAATAAAAAGTGATTTTAACGCATATATTGTTCAATGTTCAATTTATGCTATTAAATTGTGCAATTGTCATTGGCAAGCGAACACGAGGTATTCTGAAGCGATGCGATTCATGCCACACTTCTACTTGAACAGGGAGACATATACAGGGTGAATCCTGTTGAACTGTACATACTTCACACAGAGATAGAGGACACTTTGCTGGTTTCAAAAAGACCCCACATGAAAGGTCTCAAACGATTCGTTGAACTATACAGGGTGATTTCCGGTTTTGGGTCATATTTTCAAAATGCTCTATTTGACGAACGAATAATCACAGATTCATCAAATTTGGTACGTAGGAGGACTATATCAATCTCCATACAGCTGAGATAACAGATTATCAGTTTTCAGAACCGGACTCTATTTTTCTGATATTATCGGAATGTATGAAAAAAACACCATGTAGATGAAAAAGTCAATAAACCTGTCATACAGTTCATACTACATTGAAAACTCTTCAATGAAGAGTAATAAAATCACGTGGCACACCTACAAATTCAGAGAAAAAAAAATTGAATATGCGTACTCGGAAATAAATCTTTTGGACGGCCTAATTCACATGGAGAACCATACCCAAATGTATCAAAAGTTAAAGACAGGAGAATATTAGCAGTTTAAATCCTCTCGATATTCAAATATTCCAATATTCAGGTAATTTTCGTCAGTTTCTAGGACCGGACTCTATTTTTCTGATATTATCGGAATTAATAAAGAAAATCACCCTGTAGATGAAAAAATCAATAAACCTGTCATGGCAGTTCAAATTTCACTAAATACTCTTCAATAAAGAGTAATAAAATCACGTGACACACCTACAGATTCAGAGAAAAAAAAATTGAATATGGGTACTCGGAGATTATTGTTTTTGTACGGCCTAATTCACAACAAAAACATACCCAAACGTATCAAAAGTTGAATATTAATGGTTAAGATCTTCTACGCATTCAAGTATTCCAATATTCAGGGACGGACTCCCATTTCAGATTGGGTTTATCAATAGATGATAGGTCGAAAGATTCGCCCTGAATATGGAACACCCCAAAAAACTGTTACGGGAGACGGAACAACATTGAATAACCTACAAGAAATTTTTATGAAATCGCGAGACACAAATCGGCTTTAATCGACTGAATGAAATTGGGTTATGCAGAAATGGGCCAGTAACTGTATGCACTTTGCAAAATTGTATATTCAGTACGAAAAAGATGTGTCAAATGTATTGAAGAAGGAGGTTCATGTTTTTATTATTATTTCGATTCAAGATGAATTGACGATTTTCTTTAAATTACCTCAAAATTCAATCAAGGAGAGCTTCAAAATGGAGCAAATTTAGGTTTGAAATATTTAGACTTTTTCGTTGCTATCATGTTAGCCATGATATTAAAAAAAAACAGGACTAATTTTGTTAACTTCAGAATCGTGATATTCATCTCCTTACCACGCCCGCAATAAGATTTTTTCTGCACACAGACTCTCTCATCTTGTAGCAAATTCATTTCCCTCTCAGAATATATGACTAAACTTGATGAAGCTTCAAGGAAAACTGATTAATTACTTTTTCATAGGAAAAACTCGATTAATTTTGTGAAATGAAAAAATGTTAAATTGAAGAATAATCGTCGACATTTCGACCTTGTATTGTATGACATTTTTTGTTGCAAATCACTCGTATAATCCCCCCTTGAAGTTTGGGCAGTTTAAAAGTAGACACCTTGTATACACTGAGAGAAATAATAGCCAAAATGAATAATATTGATTTGTTAGCGGCAGATTTGTTTATTGAAAAGAAAGTTTCTTCACAGTGAATAAAGATTTCGAAAAACACAGGCTAAATGTAAAAAAATGGTTCTCTATAGCAACGTTTAATCTAGTAGAACAAATTTCTTAGTAGTCAATATATTCATTTGATTGTCAATAAATTCATTCTAACAATGAAAAATACATTTTCCTTGGAAATATTCAAAAATTTATCATTTAAACCATAACATATTTGATTTTTTTCCAATATTCCTTTATTGTTATTCAAAATTCGTTTATAATCAACGAATTGGCAGTTGGGGGTGGGTTCGAATGAGTTCGTTCAACATGACGCATGACGTCGGCCAACTGTGTCATCTGACAGTCTGGCGCCAGGGCGCCTGGCTAATACCACAGAACATATAATAAAAGAAATGCGAAGTCCTGGCTAATACAAGAAAAAAGTGTCTAGTGGTGCTCACAGATTATTCTGTAATCTGTTGTGGTGCTGTGGCTTGGTTTGGCGCATGCGTTTCATTTCGCGGTTTATTTCTCGGCGTGGCGATCTGCGACTGACTGTTTCCATGTTGAGTAAGTGCTACATTATAGATATTAGATATTAAGATTAACGCTTTTAAGGTAATATCTATTATATAGCGTCGTGTTTCGGTGAAACAAATAGTGTATTTTTACAGTGATCTAGAATTTACTTATGGAAATGGGAATGGGTGAATATGTGGAAAGATTCTAGAGGTTTGTGATTATGTACATTAGACTTCAGTATTTCCAGAAGACCTCGGTCTCTCTGGGATATAGGCTATTTTGATTTGATTCACAATCATGTTTACTATAGGACTAGATAATAATAATATATTATTATCGATATTGGAAAGTTCTGAAAAGCGTCTTCAATAGTATATTGACTATTAAAATATTTATTAATAACAAAGAAACCATTTGATATTCACTGAAATTTCTTGACTCAAAACTAAGTTTTTTGATTGGAAGATACTTCTTCATCAATAAGATGAAGTTAAAAACGTGTTTTCAGATGATGGCGTCACTCTCAAAGTATTGCCTGAATTGTTGGAGAGCAAGACTGATGCACTAAATGAATTAATTTCGCGAGTTGAAAGAGATTATTTTTCATTTAAAAAATTACAAAATTTTGAATGAACAAATAGAAGACAAAAATGAAAATAAATCAGACAGGTAAATAATATGTAATTATTTATTATATTATTGTCCATACTGATAGCTGGTGTTTTATGCATTTTTTATTAACACTTTATCTAATTGCCTGTTTGCAATAAATGTTCACAAAACAGAATAAATAATATTTTTTTGTTATATACCAAACGTGTATTGTGTATAATGTTGAGTTCTTAAATAAATATATGGGAGCAATTTTTTTTTTATTTATTGGTCATCTATTTAATATTATATGCATCTTAATAATCAATAATTAAATAGCAATCAGTTAACAAATATATGGCATCATTTAAAATGTCAATTTTATATATAAAGAATGGACTTTAGTTATTAAAAATTAATGAGTTAAATAACAAAATGACTTATTCAAATAATGATACTGCTGCTTTAGTTATAACAAATATTATGATCACAATTACAAAAAGCTTTTTGAATATTATGAAATATTTATTCACTAGGATAATATATAAGTATACCCAGTAAATAATATTCTTTTAATGAAAAATAATCGTTTGTTAGCATTAAAGAAATGCACTGTAAGAAATCATATGTTGAATATTAATACAGGTAAGTTAGTCCATTAGTCCATATTTGAAACAGTTATCTGTTAAGTATAAATAAAATTTATTAGATATAATGAATATTCCTCTCAGTGTACCATAACTGATTTCTGCTCAACCAATTGCATTAAGGAAATGATAAATGCTGATAAAAGTCTGTTCGGTTCCTATATCGATGTTGTTTGAGTTCCCATTTAAGGATACACCACGTCTTATTTCGTGGGGTTTGCTGCTGATCGAGCTATGTTTTTCATTTTGCTGACATTCAAGATATTAATAAATATTGATTATTTTGAAACGAATGTATTTTATTAGAACGAATGAGTCCTTGTATCAATTCGCCGGAATTCGATGAGATAAAATGATGAGTAATATTTGTATTATTGAACGAGAATTCGTGTCCGAAGAAGTTCTATTGATGATGGGAAATAGCAATTCGTTTTAATTGCTGTCTATAGAAATAGCCCGAAGAACGATTTAACAACGCAGCATAGAATCGTTGCTAGGTTTACTGCTGCTTCACGGTGCTCCTCGAGATTTCTCTACGTGTTCACGACTCACTTGAAAGCCGATCGTTAACACGAAAACTTACAAAAAGAATAATAGAAAACTTGGAATTTCCGACGTAGATTGAACGATGGAACGAAAAAACATTAAGAAAGCTCTGATGTCCAATCAGGAGCTTTCGACCGCATTTTCATATTAAGAAAACGATTAATCAAACTTTGCTATCCTGAAAGCTATTGGTTTCATTCAATTTATATGTGATTGTTTTCCATATACAGGGTGTTTCATCATAAACTGGACAAACATATATTTTCGTGTAGAGGACATCGGGAGAACCATTTTTGCCTTATACAATATATCCCGTTTTCGAAGCATAAGCGAGATACAGGTTTCTCATGAGTGTGGTCAGTTATGTATAGCACTTAAAGGAACGGTTTCTGGTCAAATCTCAGTATTTTTGGGTTCTCTATTCAGTAAAGTTGACGAACTCCGAAAAAAAAATTACAAAATGGCGGAAGACCTGCAATGTTCCAAATTTTTTTTTGCGGTTGTCAAATTGACTTTTATTTTCTGAATGAACAGAATTTGCTAAGAATTTCTGCGAAAAATTTTTTCAAAAATCGAAACAAAATTTTTTTTTACATGTCTACAGCGATGAAAAAATTTCACTTGAAATGGATGAAATCTTGTAAAATCGTACTTCTTGAATTATCAATCACGAATGTGAAAACAGAATTTTAAAATATCGAACGGTTTCGTTATCACAGTCATTCAAATGTTTCGTTCAGACCTCTGAAATATAAAAAAAAAATTGTTTTGAATTCTAGAGTCGAAATAATTGAATTATTGGCATGTCCAAACATTCTAGATGAATTTATACAAAAAAAATCAGTGAAACTCAGTTGGGACTCGAACCGACGTAGGTATTAAGTAGGGAAATGGCACTGTTCTAAGGATATTAATATTCGTTGCCAGGCAACGGTAGTTCGTAGAGTTGGACAGGTATTTGAATTTCAGTGAATATAATTTAACCAGTAGTCAAACTCTATGAACTACGAACTACCGTTGCCTGGCAACGAATATTAATATCCTTAGAACAGTGCCATTTCCCTACTTAATACCTACGTCGGTTCGAGTCCCAACTGAGTTTCACTGATTTTTTTGTAAAATTCATCTAGAATGTTTGGACATGCCAATAATTCAATTATTTCGACTCTAGAATTCAAAACAAATTTTTTTTCAATATTTCAGAGGTCTGAACGAAACATTTGAATGACTGTAATAACGAAACCGTTCGATATTTTACAATTCTGTTTTCACATTCGTGATTGATAATTCAAGAAGTACAATTGTACAAAATTTTATCCATTTCGAGTGAAATTTTTCATCGCTGTAGACATGTAAAAAAATTGTGTTCGATTTTTGAAAACATTTTTTCGCAGAAATTCTTAGAAAATTGTGTTCATTCAGAAAATAAAAGTCAATTTGACAACCGCAAAAAAAATTTGGAACATTGCAGGTCTTCCGCCATTTTGTAATTTTTTTTTCGGAGTTCGTCAACTTTTCTGAATAGAGATCCCAAAAATACTGAGATTTGACCAGGAACCGTTTCTTTAAGTGCTATACATAACTGACCACACTCATGAGAAACTTACTCAAAAATGACGTTTGACACCCTGTATCTCGCTTATGCTTCGAAAACGGGTATTGTATAAGGCAAAAATGATTCTCCCGATATCCTCTACACGAAAATATATGTTTGTCCAGTTTATGATGAAACACCCTGTATAAAGAAGCGTACTGAAAATTCATATTTTTTAGGATCGAAAAACTCGAAATGGTCAAAAAAATTAAATAGCTCCGGCACAAACCCAGAATTTGTAGATTTAGCGTAGGTACAAGTCTTCAACCAATTCTTCACAAAGGCTCTAGCTGTTTTCCGAAATAAAGTTTTGGTTTTGATTCATATTGATTCGAGAAGGAGTGTTCATGAAAATATCGAGAAAATAGTAAAATTTTTTGACTGTCGATAATTCCGAAACAACTGCGATTATACGAAAGCCTAGATAAAAAAATTCCTTCGTTATGCATATTCATCGATTTGTGTAAAGCATTCGACACTGTATGTCATACTCGATTACTTCTCGAGAAATATGGATTTAGGGGACCTATTTATGAAATACTAAAGAGTTATTTGTCTAACAGAAAGCAGGTTGTAGAAATCGAACATACCAGAAGCTCACTGGAGACCGTGACATATGGAGTTCCACAAGGGACTGTATTAGGACCTTTACTTTTTCTCATTTACATAAATGATTCATTGAAATTAAAGGGTCTGAGGACGCTATCTGTTTTGCCGATGATGCGGTCGTCCAGTATCGAGCGAATACATGGGAAGAATTGAAGGAAAAGGCAGAAACAAGGTTTTTAAGAATAAAGATGATAAAACGAAATATATGATTTTGGCTCCTGCTCTTTGAATCTATCGGAGTTGGGGAAACTAGAAATTGACTGTGACACATCGATTGAAAGGGCGAAGGATATCAAGTATTTAGGAATCATCATTGATCAACAGTTTCGATGAGACAAGCGCATAAAAAACCTCGTCAATAAGATAAGAAGATTACTTTTCAAGTTCAAGCAAGTACGACAAAATATTAGTAACATGAAGCATTTAAGAGTTTTTTACCAAGCCTTAGTTGAATCCCAAATTTGCTATGGTATAGTTGGATGGGGTGGTGCCTATCAGAACCAAATAAAACCTCTGGAAATCATTCAAAAATGGGTCTTGAAAATAATCCACAAGAAAAAGCGTACCTTCCCCAGTCAAGAGTTATTCGATATAGCAAAAGTCCAAGATGTGAGGCAGTTGTATGCTCTCAAACTTCTTTCTAACATCTTCTCAGGAAAAACAACCATAACTACGTTGCAACATCAATATACGACGAGAGGAAGAGATCATACTTACCAACCACCCAGATGCAATAAAAGTATAGGACAAAGAAGTCACACCTACCTAGGAATAAAAATATATAACATCATCCCTGATCAACTGAGGAATTTAAGAAAAAAAAAACATTTCAGAAGCGTTTTGAAAGCCTGGTTGGATGGTAAGAACAGAAGGATGATCAGTGACTTGTTAAATAATAATTGAGATCCCAAATTTGAGACGTTGACTCGCCAATTTTTTGACATAATATACAACGATAGTGTTTCTCACAAATTCTAATTAGGTTATTATCACATACAGGTCATATCTCATGTACCTCCGTGATGTAAAGAGTTTATTCATGAAAATAAACTGAATCGATAAGGCTCGTTAACAAACTCAACCGCAGCATTCCGAACCCGAACTTACCCTCGAAATTTCAAAACTCGGTAAATATCGAATTTCGGTGACCAGCAGATAAAGACCAAATTTTGATGTCATTGTATTCATTGAGTCTTTTTGAACAATATAAGTGAAACCAATAGGTGGCGGTTCGTCTTAGTTTAGAAAATATGGGCCCCCAAAGTTCCAAAATGTTCCATCTTCACGTCGCTCTTTCCACTATAAAACCACGAATTCACTGCTGCAATTTAATCTATAAATCACCTTCGAACTTTCAAATAACCATTTATTCCAGGTATATTCAAGAATGAATGCAGATTAAATTGGGGTGGTTTCATAGTGAAGAAATCCCGTATAATTGTAGTCACAATACACTTGGAAAACCAGAAAATAATGAATATAATATCAGTGTATGCACCAGAGGACAATAAACCCAAAAAGGAGAGAGAACTTTTTACGATCAACTGCAAGAAACTATAGAACATCAACCTGCAAATGAAACAATGTTTTTGGAGACTTCAAATCATATACCAGGAATAAAACAGCGATTTAATGAAGACGTTTACAGGGCGTTTCATCATAAACTGGACAAATGTATATTTTCGTGTAGAGGACATCGGGAGAATCATTTTTGCCTTATAAATATATCCCGTTTTCGAAGCATAAGCGAGTTATAGGGTGTCAAACGCCATTCTTGAACAAGATTCTTATGAGTGTGGTCAGTTATGTATAACACTTTGTGTAACGGTTTTTGGTCAAATCTCAGTATTTTTGGGTCCTCTATTCAAAAAGTTGATAAACTCCGAAAAAAAAATTACAAAATGCCGGAAGACCTGCAATGTTCAAAAAATTTTTCTGCTGTTGTCAAATTAACTTTCATTTTCTGAATGAACACAATTTTCTAAAAATTTCTGTTAAAAAAATTTTTGCAAAAATCGAACACAAATTTTTTTTTACATGTCTACAGCGATGACAAAATTTCACTCGAAATGGATGAAGTTTTGTACAATTGTACTTTTTGAATTATCAATCACGAATATGAAAACAGAATTGTAAAATATCGAACAGTTTCGTTATTACAGTCATTCAAATACATATTTCGTTCAGACCTCCGAAATAATGAAAAAAAAAATTTTTTGGGTTCTCGAATCAAAATAATTAAATTATTGGCATGTCCAAACATTTTAGATGAATTTATACAAGAAAAATCAGTGAAACTTAGTTGGGACTCGAACCGACGTAGGTATTAAATAGGGAAATGGCACAGTTCTAAGGAAAATAATATTCGTTGCCAGGCAACGTTAGTTCAAAGTTAATAGAGTTTGACTACTGGCTAAATTATATTCACTGAAATTCGAATACCAGTCCAACTCTATGAAATACGAACTACCGTTGCCTGGCAACGAATATTAATATCCTTAAAACAGTGCAATTTCCATATTTAATACCTACGTCGGTTCGAGTCCCAACATAGTTTCACTGATTTTTTTTGTATAAATGCATCTAGAATGTTTGAACCTGCCAATAATTTAATAATTATGACTCTTGACCTCAAAACAAGTAGTAACGAAACCATTCGATATTTTACAATTCTGTTTTCATAGTCGTGATTGATAATTCAAGAAGATCAATTGTGCAAAATTTCATCCATTTCGAGTGAAATTTTTTCATCGCTATAGACATGTAGAAAAAAATTTGTATTCGATTTTTGAAAAATTTTTTTCACAGAAATTCTTAGAAAAATGTGTTCATTCAGAAAATGAAAGTTAATTTGACAACAGCAAAAAAATTTTTTTAACATTGCAGGTCTTCCGCCATTTTGAATTTTTTTCCGCAGTTTGTCAATTTTTCTGAATAGAGGACTCAAAAATACTGAGATTTGACCAAAAGCGTTACTTTAAGTCTTATACATAACTGACCACACTCATTAGAATCTTGCTCAAAAATGACGTTTGACACCCTGTATCTCGCTATCATCATAAACTGGACAAACATATATTTTCGTGTAGAGGACATCGGAGGAATCATTTTTGCCCTATATGATATATCCCGTTTTCTAAGCATAAGCGAGATACAGGGTATCAAACGTCATTTTTGAGCAAGATTCTTATGAGTGTGGTCAGTTATGTATAACACTTAAAGTAACGGTTTTTGGTCAAATCTCAGTATTTTTGATTTTGTATTCAAAAAAGTTGACAAACTCCGAAAAAATTTACAAAAAATGGTGAAATAATGAAAAAAATTTATTTTGAGTTCTAGAGTCGAAATAATTAAATTATTGGCATGTCCAAACATTCTAGATGAATTTATACAAAAAAATCAGTAAACTTAGTGGGGACTCGAACAGACGGACGTAGGAAAATGGCACTGTTTTAAGGATATTAATATTCGTTGCCAGGCAACAGTAGTTCGTAGTTCATAGAATTTGACTGGCATTTGAATTTCAGTGAATATAATTTAGCCAGTAGTCAAACTCTATGAACTACGAACTACCGTTGCCTGGCAACGAATTTTATTATCCTTAGAACAGTGCCATTTTCCTATTTAATACCTACGTCGGTTCGAGTCCCAACTAAGTTTTATTGATTTTTTTTTATAAATTCATCTAGAATGTTTGGACATGCCAATAATTTATTTATTTTGACTCTAGAACTCAAAACAGTTTTTTTTTCATTATTTCAGAGGTCTGACCGAAACATTTGAATGACTGTAGTAACGAAACCGTTCGATTTTCTACAATTCTGTTTTCATATGCGTGATTGATAATTCAAGAAGTATAATTGTACAAAATTTCATCCATTTCGGATGAAATGTTCGATTTTTGAAAACATTTTTTCACAGAAATTCTTAGAAAATTGTGTTCATTCAGAAAATAAAAGTCAATTTGACAACCGCAAAAAATATTTGGAACATTGCATATCTTCCGCCATTTTGTAATTTTTTTCGGAGTTCGTCAACTTTTATGTAAAGAGGACCCAAAATACTGAGATTTGACAAAAAAACCGTTACTTTAAGTGTTATACATAACTGACCACACTCATTAGAATCTTGCTCAAAAATGACGTTTGACACCCTGTATCTCGCTTATGCTTCGAAAACACCAACTCTACAAAATGCAGATACCGCACAACTTAATTAAAGTTATTGAAGATATACAGGGTCTTTATAAATGATTGTAACAGCGCAGTTGGCTTTGTATTACTTTGCCGCTACAGAATACCAATCTCAAACCAATCAGAGCATAGCGTGATCACAGAATTCTGTGGTTTGCATAGGAAGCGGCAAAATGAGAATAATCCAGAGCCAACTGCGCTGTTACAATCATTTATAGAGACCCTGTATATAGCTCCAACAAAATACAGGCTAAAATCGATGGAGAACTCACCAGACCTATATCGGTGGAGAAAGGAATTCGACAGGGTGACTCTTTGAGCCTATTGCTTTTCAACTTGATCATATATGAAATAATAAAAAAATTTCGGCGTCTCAGGGGTATAAAATGGGCAATAAAAATATTTCGATTCTTTGCTACGCTGATGACGCAGTGCTGATTGCAGAGAACGAGGAAGACCTGCAGAGGCTTCTATATCTCTTCAATTCCATAGCAAAATCCCTGAATATGGTTATATCTGTCACAAAAACAAAATATTCGACTACATCCAAATGTCCTCTCAGATGTAAACCCGTCGTCGATGACCAAATCATACAGCAAGAGATGACGTTCAGAGACTTGGGAATAGAGCTTTGTGGTTTCGGGGATGTAGAGTCTGAGGTAAACATATGAATAAGACAGGGAGAACAGCTGAATGCATAAACGACACCATATGGAGTAACAACACACTTGCGAACCGAGACAAAGGCAAGAATCTACAAAGCTACCATAAGACCAATAATGACGTACACAGCAGAAACACGACCAGACATAATAAAAACTAAGAGTTTGTTGTAAACATGTGAAATGAAAATCCTAAAGAAAATAGCTGGAAAAACGGTATTAGATAGAGAGCGCAGTGACAACATAAGGAAAATGTGCGGGGTGGAAGAGGTGAATGAGTGGATCCTGGGGAGAAAGCACTAGTGGAATGCATACATTGATCGAATGAATCATGAGAGAATGGTCAGAATCATAGACTAACTAAACGGAGAATAGATGAGACACTAGTAGAGCAAGCTCCAACGCCATCTTTTTTTGTAGAAATATACTAATTCGTGAAAAAACCTCAATTGAAAAAGGAATCTGTATCGTAAAGCTGCCGCAAAAAGAATTCTGTAGTGCACATTTTGAATAGGTAGGTACTCCCATATAGGCAAAAAGTTTTTTGAAATTCAATTTCCAAAAGGATATCAGAAATGGATTCGTGCAAGTTATCGATGAGTGAGGAAATTTATTCTTATGAAAAAAATACCTGCAAAGAACTTTCATCTGATTATCTTTTGGAATCGAGAAATGAGGATCAATAATCAAATTCTGGATAGAATAAAAATTTATTAACTGAAATAGGTATCACCAATTGAAAAAACAGATTTATTTCATTAATATCTAATCAATTAAATAATAATTGCATTGAACACATTTTCAAAAACTAACAATAATGAATTCAATAATACAAAATATGAGTATTTACCTACTAAACTTATTCAATACATGTAAAACTTTTTTGAAAACTACGAGTATCTTAATTCTTATAGGTAACAGAATATACATATAAATTTTATAATTACCTTCTTGCATCTCGATTTTCACATCCAATAACACAGCACGTCTTCACTCTTGCAGGCATATCGAAATTATTATATTAAAAAAAACGTGTCAAACCACTCCTTGTGTCAGTTGACAATTCAAAGGTTTTTGATAATAATGATTTTACATACTTACTATTTTCTCGATAGGATTTCCATGAATGCAACGACATCTAACTATCAAATTGAAAATAATTTTTTCGTGTATTAGTCTCCTCCTCCGGCAGATGGCGCGGAATATACGAGTGGCTCATCTAATTTTTTAGTTTGTCTATGGTCAGAATCGCACGTGATAAATCACCAACTGGAAGGGGGAAGGAGAAGTATAGGAAGACCGCGGAAAAGGTGGAGCGATAACCTGACTGCTAACTGAACACCGGACAAGTTACGAAGAAGGAATAGGCAAAAATGCCTATAATGAAGAAGGAAGAAGAAGAAGAAGATAGTGAAGAAAGTGACGTGACGATGAAACATTTTTGGAACTTTGTGAGGCCATATTTTCTAAACTAAGACAGACCGCCACCTATTGGTTTCACTAATGTTATTCAGGAATACTCAATGAATACAATGACACCAAAATCTGGTCGATATCTGTTGGTCACTGAAATTCAAATATTCACCCAAAACTCGTACTTCATCCGCTTGAGAGTTACTGTCTGTCTAAATTTAAGTGCGTATACTTGTGAATGTTGAAAGACGATTTTGGAAGTAATCGAAAATTTTCTTTATTCTCTTAGATGATATAGAGTTCAATTTTTACCTCAGAAAGTATTCGTCGCAGGTAATAAACTCAAGATACTATTCTCACTGTAAATTAGGTGGTGATTACAATAATGATTTGAAAAAAAGCATGACGGGATCATTTTTCCACCAAATTTTTTCGGATAGAAAACTGTACGGACGCCACTGGTTGCAATTGAAAATGATTTTTTTATTGAAGAAAATGTGTTTTGATGCGTATTCAGAACGTACTAAAATGTAAGAGAAAATATCTTAGGGTGTGGAAAATATTTCCGAAAATATAATTTTTTTAATTTCAACGCCACGTATTTTATGTCATAAAATCATCTAAGGATGTTTATCACAAATTATGGGCTGCTTATTCTGAAACACAATGTGTACTGGGTGTCTACGAAAACTCAAAAACGATGTGTCAAATGTATTGAAGAAATGTGTTCATTTTATCGATAGAAGCATTCAAAAAATAGTACTCCAATTAAATGAAGACGGACAAACATTTCGCTACGTCGTTCAAAGTTCATGCATCGGAGGTAGGTGTTCGTAAGGTTTCCCCGAGATGGCTCATGTTTCTGTTTATACTCAAAGATGAGCGACATTTCGTTAAAAAAGCAACCTAGAATATCTCTTTCAGCCTGAGCTCTCCATACTGATGAGCCCCAAATAGGGCTATCTATGGATGCTCTGTTTTATATTACCACCATGCAAGTTCTTTGTGCATTGACGGGATTAGTTCCGGAGTATGAGTTTGATATTGGTGGATTTTAATAAATTAATATTATTCTCTGCTTTCATTGTTCATATTATACCTGCGTTAATTTTCATTTCGTATTAAAAAGTTCTCACTTAGTAAATCAGAGCTGAGGAAACTGGCAGGCATTCTCACGAGACACTGCCCTGTGAATCTAAGGAACATGGAAAAGGTTCCTGACGGTACCTGTCGCTTCTGTCAAGGCACTGAGACAGCTGAACACTAGCTATGCAAATGTGAAGCTGTCTTTGGAAGAAGGCTGCAACATCTTCGCTTCTGTTTTTTAAAACCGGAACAAGTAATGAGTGCAGCACCAAGGAAAGTAGTGAAGTTTATCAAGGCCTTATTACCTGACTGATAAAAAGCGCGGAATTGCAAAATAGATCAAGGTGTCAGCAAGGTTTAGCATAACCTTATCGCCCCTCCTCTAATCTAATTTAATCTACCAGAGCTAATTCTTGAAACAAACCGAGGATACAATTATTTATTTATATCTGAAAGGCCAACACTGAACATGAGTCGAAAACTCTTTCTTCAAAAAGATAAAAAAATTAACACATTCATAATTTAAATTTCTTACAACATTTTAATCTTTATCCTCGTGTACATTAGCCAGTTATGAGCAGCAGAACGAGCACTGAAGGGGAAACTCGAGAAAGAGCAATAAAACTGCTTCTGCTACGTGAAACTTCATCTATTCCGAAAAGATTGCTTCATTAAGCATTCATATCAGACCGAACTAATTATCACTTCGAAAGTGGCACGTAAACACCATGAAAGACCCCAAGATTTTCTCTTCAAGCTTTCATATTATTAATCCAGGAAGTAGCGGACCAGAGAAGTTAATCGGGCTAGCCAAATTATAGAAGGATCGAAGACCATTAGCGCTTTCACCGTGCCTCGAAAATAATCGAATGAAACGATTGCTAACGATAATCAGTATTTCGGTGTGAATAAGAGATGGAGTGATATCTGCAAAATTTCATAAAAAAAATTAATTATACGATAAATAAAAAAATTCTGAAAAAATCGATATTTCCATATCTTCGAAAATTCTCAAATACTTTGTGACAATGTTCAACGACATTGTATGACATATTCGAATGTCTTTCTGTTCTGAACATTATTCGAATCAGAAGCTTTTTCCGCATATACAGGGTGATTCCGGAGGAGACCGTCAGATTTTGGCAGAAGTTTACACTAGTCAAGGCAGTTTCGAAATAATGTTTGGTTTATGGTTGGGGGCTTTTATTGACAGTCTACAGGGTAATCTGTCCTATTTGACCGATTTTTCTTTTATTCATAACTTTGACATGGCTTGATCAATCTTGATGAAATTTTCAGTGTGAAACAATATGATTGAGTTTTTTCAATGATTCCAACAATTTTTCAAAAATACAGGTTAAGCATTATAATAAGTTCAGATTGAATTTACAAGTTGAAAAAACACCCTGTACATTCCGTTTTCAAAAATTGGCTATCTGCTTCAGATTCTATCATAAGTTTTTATTGCTGGACCGTTCTGATTTTTTTGCACACCTCCAGTTTTCCTAAAAAAAATCTAAGATGGATAATATCGTAAAATAATGAGTGATGAGATTCTGAACTGGATAATGAAGCTGTATCGTCCAATGATACGAAGCTCTTTCTGAGCCTTAAAAAAGGTTTTTTTCCAAATTCGGAATTCATTTTTAATCACTCATATTCTGATGTATAAGATTATTAAATCCTGAAAATATCTTTATGCGTACCTGCGTAAACCCATAGATCAACAACAACTAACTAGTACAGAACGAAAATTCGAAACATATTACCAGAGAAAAAACTACAGATTTGCACAAAATTCACATATAATGTTCGAAATTATCTCTTTTTTAATACATGTTCGCGCCTTTTTATTGGAATTCCAATCGACCTTCTACTGAGGGATTGATTTTGCTTTAGTGCCGTTTCACATGGGGCGTATCATCAGCGCTGACTGTCAGCATAGGAATTCAGCGCTGATGATCCGTTCAATGTCTTGACTTCACATGCAGCCGATCCTTCGTTGTCAGTTGTAACTTTACCTAACCTAATCTGCCGGCAATCGGCAATACAGAAAGCAATATAAGCTCGTACGCAACTGATCGTCAGTGAATCATGTGAAATCCCTCATAACAATAATGGCTCGTGCGTTAACTGACATACGCCGAGAGCAAGGGCTCGTCGTATGGCCGTCGTATGGAATCAACCGCTCCGATCATCCGCGCTTCATGTGAAATGCTACATTTATTGCATGGTACTTGGTTATTAGTCCGGATGGTCAGCGCTGATGATACGCTCCATGTGAAACGGCACTTAAGATATTAAAATATTAGATTTTAAAATCGCTTCAGGAAAATTCTTTCGACTGGTACTTTTTATTCAACCCCATAAAATTTGTTTGCAGATGTCTCCACACAAATTAATCTAAAAAGTTCGAATCATGCCATCTTTCCAGCCAAGCAATAGGGCCCCCCGATAATCCATCTGTTTGGATAATGTTCACAAATTTCTCACATTGAATGCAAAGAGAGGTGGTGGCAAGATCACTAAGAACGGAATTATTAACCCATTAAAGCCGGAGTTTTTTTCACACAGTTGAAATGTAAAAATCAAAAAGACATATTCCTCACAAAGCATTAAGTAACTAAAAAAAAGACTTTTAACAAAAATTTATTGAAAAAAACAGAGTTTCAACATGTGACCATTTGGTTACACTAGGTCAATTCATGTTTTCAGTTGGTTGATAGTACTTCAGTCATGAACTTTGAAGCCTATTCACAATTGGTCTCAATTTCCACATTTTATCATTGGGGTTCATTATAGCATTATCTGCGCAATGTAAAAAGCGCATTATAAGAAAAAACCTATCACGACGCATTGCTTGTTTTATCAATTCATTAGCCATACCACTTCCGGAATCCCAATAACAGCGCTTTCCAGGAAGAATATTGTACCCAGATATTATCATTTTTCCCAAAAAACATTTTAATTCTTCAAGAGTAACTTTCGGATCGGGGCAATTCAAAAAAAGGGCATATCTTTTCGATTTTTCCAACATATGCATGAGCATATCATAATCAAAGAACAGCTCAAAAATTTCAGTTGCCGATAAATCTCTGAACTGTGAGTAGTCTGGTTTTGGAAATCTCGAAAAATGAATAAGATCACCATCAATTCATGTTCGGTTGGTGTACTTCTTTCCTTTCAATTATTTCAAAAAATCATTTTCAGAAGATTCATCATTCTGCAGCATTTCTACCAATCTACCAATCTGCCTTCATCCTCGTCGGCTGAATCCTCATAAGTTAAAACGTTGGCATCTGGAGGAGATATACAGGGTGACTGGTGACGTAAGGGACAACGGCTAACTGGAGATAGAGGACCTGAAACTGAATGAGGATTGGGGATTTAAATGTCCCATAAGGCTATTAGTTTCAGAGATACAGAGTGTTTTTTGCAAAAATGCTAAAACTATAAACTCCCATATCTTCGTCAATATGGCAAATTTTTCGCTGATATTTGGAAAGCTTGTTACTATACATATTCTCCATCAGATCGTGGAGAAAAAATTCCAAAAATTGCAGGTCCGTATTCAAAAATTTCACTTTCCGTGTCAGAAGAGAAATATCACTCGGTGTTTGAGATAAAACAATTTGAATTGAAATCTGCAAAAAACATTGAGTAAAAATCTGTTTTTAGTTTGAATGTCACAAATTTTTTATAGTTTTTATGATATGTTGAAAGTCAAATATTACAATTTATTCATATTGAATTCAAGAAACATGCTATTCCTGATAAAAAAAACACTGAATGTGAGATGCTCAAATAATCCTGACGCATTTTGTATATTCCTTCACATCTTTAAATACTTTTTTTTCAATTTTTCCATCAATATTACGAGAAAAGTTCAAAAAATAATAAAAATACAAAAAAAGGGACAGTAGCACATATGATTCATGAAAAAATCAAATAAAAAATGCTCGATATGCGAGAACCATTCCCCTCACACACTTATTGGCTCTTTGAACAATTGAAGTACTTTTCATATCCACAACATAAAAATTTTTACTCTTGATAGAACAGAAACACTGGATTTCAGCTCGAGAAAAGTTTGACTTTCTTCTCAGAACAATAATCCTTCTGGTACTTATGTTTTCAACAAAATTTATTCTTCAATTAACTAATGCAATGATTCATAAAAAGCAGCTAAGCAATACTCGAAATGAGAGCAATCTGCTTCAACGCATTATTGGCTCTATTGAACTCTAATTATTTCTTTCTCTTTTAAGATGAGGATTATTCTGAGACCAAATATTATATCCGTTCATTTTGTGGAATCTAAAAACAAGTATCATCTACATATTCCTCATTCGTGAATACAGAAGGCATTTTTCAGTAGATAAAAAAACGACACAATTCCCAATAGTTCATGACAAAAAATGTATGAATATAAACGTCATATTCTGAAGTATGCCTACTCTGTGTGGTATTTCATTTATAATGAATAATAAACCCCTTATTCTGAAAAATAACTTGTTTCCCTAATATTCTGTTTGCATTAAAGTAATTCTTATGCTTCTCGAAAGAAGGTGAAGTTGCTACACCTATGTACATATCAGAGGAAAATAAGTCCTCAAAATTCATACATTATTTCATTGAAGAATAAATTTTGTTGAAAACAGAAGTACCAGATGGATTATTGTTCAGTGGTTCTGAGAAGAAAGTCACACTTTTCTCGAGCTGAAATCCAGTGTTTCTGTTCTATCAAGAGTATAATTTTTCATCTTGTGGACATGAAAAGTACTTCAACTGTTCGAAAGAGCCAATAAGTGTGTGAGGGAAATGGCTCTCGCATATCGAGCATTTGTTTATTTGATTTTTTTTATGAATCATATGTGCTACTGTTCCTCTTTTTGTATTTCTATTGTTTTTTGAAATTTACTCATAATATTGATAAAAAAATCAATAAGAAAGTATTAAAAGATATGAAGGAATATTCAAAATGCGTCAGGATTATATAAGCATCTCACATTCAGTGTTTTTTTCTATCAGGAATAGTATGTTTCTTGAATTCAAACAAATAAATTGTAATATTCGACATTCAACATATCATAAAAACTATAAAAAATTTGTGCCATTCAAACTGAAAGCAGATTTTTACTCAGTGTTTTTCGCAGATTCCAATTTCCCAATTCAATTTTTTTATCTCATATACCGAGTGATATTTCTCACCTGACACGGAAATTGAAATTTTTGAATACGGACCTGCAATTTTTGGGAACTTTTTCTTCCCGATCTGATGGCAAATATGTTTAGTTACAAGCTTGCCAAGTATCAGCGAAAAATTTGTCATTTTGACGAAGATAGGGGAGTTTATAGTTTTAGCACTTTTGCAAAAAACACTCTGTATCTCTGAAACTAATAGCCTTATGGGACATTTAAACCCCCAATTCTCATTCAGTTTGAGGTCCTCTATCTCCAGTTAGCCGTTGTCCCTTACGTCACCAGTCACCCTGTATATTTATATGTCTGATACTTTATCATCATCGGCGTAAACCATATCTAATGCTTCTTGAAGCAAAAATCCTTTTCTGAAATTCTGAAAAATAAAATGAAAAAATCGATCACATTGACCTAGTGTGACCATACGGTAACTTACACGTGGAATCGCGGGCAACAAAGTCATTTTCAGGTTAGATGATACAACACATGTTTTGGGTTGCAAACTAACTGTTCACCTACCTAATATTTATATATAAACACTTTAACTATTTGCCGGATTATATGAAAAAATACTTACACGGATCTGGGTTCCATATTTTTAACAACCACTCGTACTCTTCGATTTTAAAATACAGGCACTGCTTTAAAACTCAATGGTGAGAAACGCCACTTACAGAAGTAATTGCTAGAGACATATAGCGTCAAGAAATCCAACTAAAATGAATATATTGGCAATAGTGTTCATTTGAGCAGTCTTTCAGAGAGGGCGTGTTGATGTGACCAAATGGTTACATTAGGCTTTGATGGGTATCCGCAATTATCACAAATGGGACAACCCCATTGGAAGAAAAATCATAATACACAACAATACACAATATGTGGCTTGGAACAATAAACGGAAATTTAATTGACCCTCACATTTTTGCGGAAAGATTTGATGGTGAAATTTACCTAAACCTTTCAGAAAACAATCTACCAAATCTATTGGAAAATATACATATCCGCTCTATGTACATTCAGCATAACAGAGTACCTCCTCACTTGCTTTGAATGTGAGAAAATTGTGTGTGGCCCTATTGTTTGGCCACGAAAATAGCCTGATTTTAACCCTTTAGAATTTAGATTATTTTGTGCGGGGACATCTGAAAACAAAAGGAGGAATGTAACATCTTGAGTAAAATTAATATCTCATTAAAAGTTCAATTGACGATTTGATAAAAAGGTCGCTGAAAAGTTTTCGTACACTTTATGTGAATTTTGTGTTAATCCTTAGTTTTTCTTTTCATAATAATCTTCTTATGTTTATTCAGTACTAGTTGTTGTGGATATTTTGGTTCACCTGGGAACGTTTGGAGATATTTGCAGGATTAATTGATTTTATACATCAGAACATGAATGATTGAAAATGAATTCCGAATTTGGAAAACCTTCTTAAGGACTCAGGATGAGCTTCGTATCATTGGATGATACAGCTTTACTATCCAGTTAAATTTTTTTCTAAGAAAACTAGACGTGTGCCAAAAAAAACGGCCCAGTTATTTGAACTCACGATAAAATCTGAAGCAGATAGCGAACTTTTGAAGACGGAATGTACAGAGTGTTTTTTCAACTTGCAAATTCAATCGGAACTCAAGATAATGCTCACCCTGTATTTTCGAAAAAGTGTTGGAATCATTGAAAGTACTCTATCATATTGTGCTACACTGAAAATTTCATCAAGATTGATCAAGCCATACCAAATTTATGCATAATAGAAAAATCGGTCAAATTGGACAAGTCACCATGTAGAATGTCAATAAAGTCCCCCAACCATAAACCAAACATTGTCTCGAAACTACCTTGAGTAGTGCAAACTTCCCCTAAAATCTGACAGTCTCCTCCGGAATCGCCCTGTATATTAAAAAAAAGCAATCCATTTCTACTATTCGAATAAACGGCAATCAAAAATCAAAACAATCATTGCGAAAAACAGCTCAAGCCCTTGTGAAGAATTGGTTGAGGATTTAGATGCATAATATGTAAAACCTGGTTTTGAAAAAAAAAGTTCAATTATTTTTACGTTTTCAATTTTATTGGTCTTCTTTAAGATGTGATGTCAAAGTTTTAGCACCCTTGTTCATGTTGGGAAAACGACCATTTATGAATTGAATGAATAGCTTTCAGAATTTTATATGAACTCGATTATTTCGGTCGACTTTAATGTTAACAAATATTCAGTCTAGATCTATATTTAGAAAATATCCTTGAATTCCACAGGAAATATGTAGTGAAACTCTGCCTAGCAACAGAACCTGGTTCAAGTGGTTCTTGAAAGGCTCTAATCGACTTAACGTAACAGGTCAGGAGTACATTGGTAAAAGTCGAACCGTTAACATATTCTCAAACAGAGAATCATCTGTCAAATCAGTGCATTCAAAAGTAAAAGTATCACTAACTCAAAGATGTGAGTTTTATTGATCATTGATTTAGGTGTTAATTGAATAGCTTTTAAGTGGAAAGTGTTTAATTTCAATCACGCCCCTAATCATCATTATATTCTGTCAACAGCAGAACATAAGCGAGTGTATTTTCGTGGTCAGCATAGGACAATTGCACATTTTTCATTTCAACGGTGCCTCAAGACGGATCGAAATAGTCAAGATATTTTTTATTGTCTTCGAGCTAGGATAATTTTCATGGTCCTTCGAGCCGGATAGTCGATATTTCTCAGTGATCATTTCCTCAATGTGAAAATGCGCTTCAAAGCTCCTGAGTGTTCCAACGTTCAATATACCTCGAAAATTTCAAGTCTTCTTGTTTTCCTTCTGTAAGTTTACGTATTTACGATTGGCTTTCAGGTCAGAAGTGAGCACTTGGCAGAAATCTAGAGGAGCACCGTGAAGCGGCAGTAAACCTAGCGACGATTCTATGCTGCGTTGTTAAATCGTTCTTCGGGCTATTTCTATAGGAAGCAATTAAAACGAATTGCTATTTCCTTTCATCAATATAACTTCTACGAATACGAGTTCGCCTTCAATAACACAAATATTACTCATCATTTTATCTCAAATTCTAGCGAAATGAACCAAAAACTCAATCGTCCGATGAAAATACATTCGTCTCGAAAGAATCAATATTTATTAATATCTTGAATGTCAGCAAAATCAAAAACATAGCTCGATCAGCAAAGGACCCCACGAAATACGTGGTGTATCCTTAAATGGGAACTCAAACAAACAGCGATGTAGGGATGGATGTTTCACGAAACCGAACAGAATTCAAATCAGCATTTATCATTTCCTTAACGAAATCTGTGAAGCAGAAATCAGCAATGATATAGTAGGTATATTGGGTGTCCCAAGGTGAGTGGCTTATTAGATTATTATGGAAACTATTGATGCTTGAGATTTCGAGTTTTGTGGATCGATATTTGGCCATATAAGGTACATTTTTAAATCGATTTTCCATTTCCATTGTTACCGGCTGTAGGAAAGTTTGGCAACAACTTTGTTATTTTAAATGAGACATCCCTCATTTCAATTTTTTTATTATACTCCATAAAATATTAAATCTATTCAGTCTTACTTTTTTATACCTATCTTTAAGGGTTTTTGAGTTATTAATTATTTTTAGAAATTTTAGATCAAATTGGCATGTTACGAAAATGACTCTAGTTCTCTCAATATTCGAGATTTGAGTCAGAAATTAAGCAAGTCATTAGATATTGATCTGATTTATGTCACTGCTTTTGAATTATTGTTGTCAGTTATAATGGATGGACCAAAAAATCACCATTTACAAGTTACAAAATCGTGAAAAGGTCCGTTTTTTAAAATCAGACACCTGGTATATTTTTCAATTTTTGGAATCAGTACACTCTACAATTTTTCTCTTCACGTCCATATACCTACCTCAACGATTTTGTAACTTTGCAAATGATGATTTTTTTGGTCCATCCTGTATAACTGACAACTACAGGGTCTTCATAAATGATTGTAACAGCGCAGTTGGCTTTGGATTACTTTGCCGCTACAGAATACCAATCTCTAATCAATTAGTGCATAGGATGATCACAGAATTATGAGGTTTGCATAGGAAGCGGCAAAATGAGTATAATCCAAAGCCAACTACGTTGTTACAATCATTTATACAGACCCTGTATAACTCAGAGTCGATCTAAATTTTCGAAAAATTATTAATAACTCAAAATTCGTTGAAGATAGGTATGAGAAAGTAAAAGTGAATAGATTTAATATTTTAGGGAGTATCATAAAAAATAGAAATACCGGATGTCCCATTCAAAATAACAGAGTTGCTGCCAAATTGTCGTACATCCGGCAACGCTGGAAATCTGAAATTATTTTAAAAATGTACCTTACATGGCCAAATATCGATCCACGAAATTTGAAATCTCTACTATCAATAGTTTCCATAATAATCTAATAGGCCACTCACCATGGGACACCCAATATATTGGAGTCCCAGGATGTTTCATACAACCAATATCTCGACGCGTTAATTTTCATTTCGTATTATTATCACAACGTCTGGTTTATGACAACTAATCGAGCGTTTCCACTTCATCGACTGAAAGTTAAATCCACAAAGTTGGACCACCATTTTAGCGTTCAAAAAATAACAATTCTAAAGTTGAAGTTATGGTTTTTAATAGAATATTAAAATATTGTCATTAACCCCACCTACGTTCGATTTTCCAGAATATGTTAAAATATCTCCGCGTACAGGTGTTATTCTCCATTTGGTGTTGTTGTCTTCTGTTTCGTCTAGATCCCGTGTTTATCATTTCAATATTAAAAAATTTTTATGTCACAGATTTCACTCCCATTTTTGATTTCACCTAGAGAATAACCTGCTTAAGGGATTTTTCAAATTATCGTTCTTTGTGAATTCTTTCCTCAAAATTCATTCATGTCAATGCCATGATGGCATTCGAAACCAAGTTCTTAGAACTTATCGTTCAGGGTTTTATTATTACCGTACAATTCTTACTATTATTCCACCTCATCTGGACGAAGCGGTGGATGATATCGGTGGGTGATATTACGCAGGAAATTCTTATTTTGGAACAACAGTCAATATCTCTTCAACCCCCCTCACAGGAAACAGTCTCTGGCAGCTTATCCCCCAAGGACAATTGGATGTACCTACATATGTGCAAGTGATCGACCCTCAAGAATAAACTGTTTGCATAGTCTTCTTTTTTCATGATTTTTATTTAACAACTTATTTCATTGTTAGTTATTGGTTACTAGCAATTGACAAAACTAGTTCAGAAATAACAACCAATTGGCGCCCATACACGAGAATACAAAACTCAAATTCTTTTAGAATTCACCCACATTTGCTCACCGGTTTAAAGCTGCTGTTTGCAATATGTATTCAAAATTTTTTAACACCTTGAAGAATTCAAAATACGTTACACCATCAGTTTGTATGAAAAACAAATAAACATC
The DNA here is from genome assembly GCA_013421045.1 of Propylea japonica. Taxonomy (NCBI): domain Eukaryota; kingdom Metazoa; phylum Arthropoda; class Insecta; order Coleoptera; family Coccinellidae; genus Propylea; species Propylea japonica. The sequence continues at coordinate 48,910,884 of CM024243.1, read as the reverse complement.
TCGCTATTTCGTTCAAGGTTCATGCTATGGAAGAAGGTTTTCGTATGAAACTAGAGATGGCGTCTTCGGTATATACTTTAGAGAAGATGCTATTTCGCTGTAAGTTCCAAAAAATACCTTGTTTCATTCAGAGCTATCCTGTGCTGATGAGTCTTAATAAGGACGAAATGGCTATCTATAGGTGCTCTGTTTGAAACCACTTCCTAGCATTTTGTCTTGAACGAGGACGAGATTAGCTTCGAAGTGTGAGTTTAATATTGGATGATTTTAATCGATTCATATAATTCTCTGCTTTCACTATTTTTTATAACACAATATTCTTTCATTAAGCATTCATATCAGACCGAACTAATTATCACTTCGAAAGTGGCACGTAAACACCATGAAAGACCCCAAGATTTTCTCTTCAAGCTTTCATATTATTAATCCAGGAAGTAGCGGACCAGAGAAGTTAATCGAGCTAGCCAAATTACAGAAGGATCGAAGACCATTAGCGCTTTCACGTTGGCTCGAAAATAAGCGAATATAACGAGTCGATTGCTTTTCGGAGCCGTTCAGGATCACCACCCCCTCCACCCCTTCTGAAACCGGAAGTACGGGCTAGGATTTCCTGCTTTTAGCCGTTCAGGTTATGGTTGCATTGTGTCGAGTGGAATTCATCGTGATTATTAGAAAGATTTATTGTTCGATAGCAGAGGAAAACGTGGAGATTTCTGCACATAGTCATGGATTTCAAGAAAAAATGAGAAGATGAATCGGCGGAAGGGTTGAACATCACGACAATAGATATGTGTTATCTTGCTGTAGGTAACTTATGACCTCTTCGGGTCTTTATCGAGTATCTACATAAAAGGTACATTATACAAAGTACCTAACACTAGAATCATGAAAACATATTTTTGGTCAATACGGTGAGAGGTTCAGTTGGTGACACCCTGATAATGATTGACACTGTGCGCATATATACCGATGTCATAAACTATTGGTGCTATCTAAGGTTTTTTCATCTTTCTCTACATATTTCAGAATGTTTCATTTCTATTCGGGTCAAGTTCAATTTCCTCAGGTTATCATCCTGAAGATGACATCTTTAGATATTTGGCGTGAGAATTTGCAGTAGTGTCAATGAGTCTATATGTTAAAATGTACTAAAGGATAGCGTCTACATAATTATAATTGCGTACATTATTCAATTTTGTTCTGTTTCATATTCGTTAGAAGTCTTCTATATTTTGGAAGGTTATAAGGAATATTTAATTGATGTAAGTAAAACCTTCAATGATTTATATATATAGTCCGTTTAAGAATGATTGACATCTCGGGTGGCTGTGGAAAATCGAAAATATGTTGGTATCGGTCCGTTCGGTGAATTTCGATTTGCCGATTTTAGGTTGGTGTTGAAAATATCACTGACTTTGACTTTTTCCAGTTTGAGTTAACCTATTGAAGATATTTCGAATTTATTTGTGAATATTCTTGATTTAATCGACAAGTGGATTCAAATATCTCTTAGATCTACTTTGATTTGATTACTGAATTGAAAATGGCCAGAATACAACCAGATAACTCTCACCTTACTGCAAGGGGATTCAGCAGATATTTCTGCTAGTATTAAACGCATTGCGCTGGTATTTCAGGTAAACGATCATGTACAATGTGTTTTCTGATTAAGTAATGAGTTTTAAAATTTCAGATTTCTTCCTAGAACTGTCCGAAGAATTTCGGAGAAAAAAGTAGAAGGCAAGTTGGTTGAGCCAGAGTTAGCACTGGAAGGAAACCTATTCCACATGATTATACCTTCAAAGAGACATTAAACGACTTTATTTTTTCTAAAATCAAAAACAACGAGTATAGGTATCAGTTTGCATATCATTTTTGAACTGGTTAAAAAGCACCTGGATTTCGACCATTTTAAGTCAACACTTTATAGAATAATCAAAAAATTGGATACAAGTACGAGAAAGTTGATCGAAGGAAAATTCTTATTGATAAACATAAAAATATCGTGAATAGAGTACGGTTTTGTGGTAAATATCTTGAATACTTGAGAGAAAATGTAAAATTTGTTTATTTAGATGAAACATGGATATTTGAAAGTGACAGTCAAATCTGCCAGTGGACATTAGAAAGTAATCCTAAAGGTTTGCCTAGTATATTCATAGGTGAAGGCAAGAGGTACACAATTTGATGGATTTTTACCTGGATGTGATCTAATTCTTGACAGTGGTATCAATGATACGGATTACCATAAGACAATGAATAGGGAACTATTTCATTAATGGATTACTGAACAATTAATACATTCTCTGCAGTTATTTGATACAAAGTGTGTCATTATCATGGATAATGCACCATATCATTCAATCAGAGTTGATCAAATACCTACGACTGCTTCTCGTAAAAAAGTAATTCGGCAATGGCTACAAGAACATAAGTTTCCTATAATTGATTAACTTAAGAATACTTGAATTCTTTGTTGGATTTTATAGAAAGTTGAATTGTTAATACAATTTTAATGTTTACTGTAACATTTATTTTACATGTTATGCTCGCTTTGGAGCACTGCATTTAGAAGATAATTCTAATATGTAAATAAATAGTAAAATGTATAAGTCTATTATAAGTATTCCACTGTACTTTTAATAATTATTTTCAATGAATCTATGATTGCATTTAATATTTCTGTCTCCAAGATTGCATTTAATATTTCTGTCTCCAATTAACAATGAAATTTTGGAATAATGTTCTGAATTATTTTTCTCAATTTTGTACAGAAGCTTATTTTAGTTTTTCACTGTAAATTTGCAGTTTTAAGAAATGTTGAATAAGTGTGTTCCTTACCCATACGGTAAGGATTGAAATAAAGATTTTATGCTAAAACTTTAACTTTTGCTTTCTCTGAATTCCAAACACTCAAAGGAACTCAACTTTTATCTAAAATGACTCCGACAAGACCAAAATTGACAATCGTTTCCATTAAAAGCCGAAATATTTTTCTCTATTCTCGACTGAGGTCAAACAGTGTGTTATCTATTGGGGATCTAAAGAAATAGTACTTAATTGATATGATGGATATGTTAAATCAACAAACAAATACTGAATTATTCATAACTAACGTCACCAAAGCATATACATGAATGAAATCATTATTTAATCTGTGCAATAGTATATTCTGAAACAAGTATGAATTTCATACAAAAATGATAACATCTTGTGGTCCACATTTTTTCACTTCATTTAATTTTAACACCTTTGCCAAATAAGCTCTGTTCATTTTTTTTAGCTATTCAATGAAATATTCCTCTTACTGAAACAGACAGAATCGGTGATAAGTTTATTAAAGTTATACAATTAACATACCTACTGAATAGATTCTTTTATTTGTGTTTTTGTCTTATTATGTATAACCAATTAACGAATTTGGCCACACATTTCAAAGTATCAACAAGTTCTTACTGTTTCGTTTCACCAGTTTGGCTACCTCAGTTGAATTTGAGTTGAACACAATCATTTTTAGTTATAATTATGAAAGTTTGTCAGAGAAAAAGAACATTTATCTTTATTATATTCAATAGAGTCTCAATCTTCATGGGTAAATTATGAATGACATCTCATTAGAGTACTTCGATAGTTTATAGTTTTATTTATTGAGGCAGCGATATAATAATAAAACCTGAATCCTATTGATTGAACTGGACTGAAATAATAAACGACTGTTTATTTTTCATGATACTCATAAGCTTAGGGGCTATACCTATTCTGGTTTCCTCGCTCTTTAGCTGCAATTGATGGTAAATACGAAAATTTGTCAATAAAGTGTCAGAAATTATATACTTCTGGTAGGTATTTAAGAATCAGGAACATTCTCAAGGTCAAAAAAATTGCTTTGGAAAATAAAAATATTGTATTAAATATATTTCTAGGTTATATTTATTTATTTCGCTTCTCTAACTCTGATGAACCCACAGAAATTTTTAGTGGCTTTTTAGTAACTAGAAATAAAGCCCCGACTGGACTTTCATGGCATGCTTCGATGTCAATAATTCTTAAACGGACTATATATATATATATAAATTTTTGATTGAAGTTTCTTGGGTTTTTTTAGCACTAAGTCTTACCAGTAAATAGTAAGATTGAAGAAAAGCAAACAAAAAAAGATTGGATAGAGAACATCTCTGATATAACATTACCAAACGAAGTTAAAGAAGTTTTAAATTTGGGTCCAAAATACTGCGTTCCAGTTGAGAAACAGAATATTCCCGTACACCATATCATAGCAAATATAGAAGCAGGAATTGACAAATTCGATAAGGACACCCAAGCTGAAATAAGAAATAAGGTGGTAAATAATATTACTAATTTTAAAAGAAGAGATACAAAACTAAATAAGAAACAACTAAAATTAAATCACAGTATCAAAAAAACAAAATCATTCCTCAAAAATAACCCTGAAATAACAGTTCTAAAGCCAGATAAATCAAACAAAACCGTGGTAATGAACACAAGAGACTACGATAAAAAAATGTATGATATCTTAAATGACGAAGAAACTTATAAAAAACTGAAACAAGATCCAACAAAAATAATACAAACTAAAAACAATGAACTGATAAAATCTTGGGAAAAAAAGAATATTCTACCTAAAAAACTATGTAATGAATTGAAAATACATAATGCTAACCCTCCCCAAATTTACGGACTTCCCAAATTACACAAAAAAGAAATACCCCTTAGACCAATTATCAGCTGTGTTCAAAGCCCTATTTACAAACTTTCAAAATACTTAGCAAATTGTATAACTCCAATACTAGGAAAAAATGCTTATTACGTGAAGGATTCCTGGCAATTCAAGAAATTCATAGATAAAATATCACTAAAACAAAATGAAAAACTGTTCTCTTTGGATGTCGTCAGCCTGTATACAAACTTACCACTCGACGTAGCAAAAGATATAGTTATTAAAAAATGGGAAAAAATAAAGGAACATACAGACCTACCAAAAACGGAGTTTATAAAAGCTATCGAACTATGCTTCTCATGTTCGTATTTCCAATTCAAAAACGAATTTTTCACTCAAATAAATGGATGTGGTATGGGAGTTCCAATTTCAGCTGTGATAGCACAACTTGTAATGGAAGATTTAGAGGAAACTGTCATAGAAGAGTTAACATACAAAGTGCCATTTTTCAAACGTTTTGTAGACGACTGTCTCACAGCAGCACCTGAAGATAAAATACAAGACATTATAAATAAATTCAATAACTACCATCCCAAATTGAATTTCACCTGTGAGTTAGAAAAACAAAATGAAATAAATTTTCTGGATCTAACACTTGTAAGAAAAAACACAGGAATAAAAACAATATGGTATACAAAACCTACTTGGAGTGGCCGCTACTTAAATTTTGAAGCTACAGTCCCAATAACACATAAAAAAGGTGTCATATCAGGAATTGCTGACCGAGCTCTTAAACTTACAAGTCCGGAATTCAGGAAACAAACAATAACAAAGGCAAAGAATATACTTCTTCAAAACAATTATCCTCTAAAAATGATAAACAAAATATTCAAAAACAAAATTTTTATGCTATATAACTCAGAAAAACAAACAAATAATAAAAAAATTGAGGCTGAACCACCCAAATACGTATCTGTGCCGTATATACAGGGCTTATCAGAAACCTTGAATAAATCACTTAAACAGCATGGAATAAATTTGGCATATAAAAATATAAATAACTTAACCTTCTTAAACTCAAAATTGAAATCAAAAATCCCAAAAACAAAAATATTCAACTGCGTATACCAAATAAATTGTTCAGATTGCCCTAAGGTATATATTGGACAAACATCACAGTACATAAAGGAACGAATAAATGGCCATAAATATTGTAAAAACATCACTGCATTGAAGAAACACGAACAAACCGAAAAGCATAAAATGGATTTCGATAATTTTCCATCTTAGAAAAAGAAAAAAATGGTAAAACCCGGAATATATTAGAGATGATTCACATAAAGAAGAATAAAGAGGCTATGAATGACAAAACGGACACCAAGAATTTAGCCCAAATATATTACAACTTAATAAAATAAAGAAAATATAACAACTTCAAATAAAATCCTTCAAGTAACTCCATCTACAAAACCAACAATGAGTATAAACATGAATAAAATAGTTATCTAAAATTTAACAATTTACACTCTTATCAATCCATACAGATGTCGTAATATTTATTCGTCTTGAGTTTGAAAATTTAATTTGACGTTCATAACTTTACCAATGTTTGTTTGTGTCATATCTGTGAAAATGTGTAATTGTGTTTTATATTTTTAACTGAAAATGTAATATTTTGACGAAAATAGTAAGTGTAGGAAAATTTTAAATTGATTCATTGTGATGTTCATTATTTGTAATTTTACAGGAATTATTGATGGTTGTACTATCCTTGAAAAAGGCCATAATAAGGCCGAAACATATGTCGGAGTCAATATATTTTATTAAAAGTAAATGACTATTTACTGGTAAGACTTAGTGCTAAAAAAACCCAAGAAACTTCAATCAAAAATTTATAAATTAAATAGCACAAGAAAACTAAACAACGAAATATATATATATATATAAAGTGAAAGCAGAGAATATATTAATCGATATAAATCAACCAATATTAAACTCATACTTCGGAGCTAACTTCGTCCTTGTTCGAGACAAAATGCAAGGAAGTGGTATCAATCAGAGCACCTATGGATTGATACCACTTCCTTGCATTTTGTCTCGAACAAGGACGAAGTTAGCTCCTAAATATGAGTTTAATATTGGTTGATTTATATCGATTAATATTATTCTCTGCTTTCACTTTATTGTTTTCAATATTCATGGCGATGTACGCGTTAAACCTTTCTATATATATATATATATAGTATATAACATTACCAGCAAGATAAGAGGGTTTTTACTGGCGAATGGAGGATATAATTGACGAGCCGCAGGCGAGTCAGTTACCTCCTTGAGCCAGTAAAACACGTTACCTTGCGTGTATTGTTTTATATTTTATTTGTTTCTCATTTGTAAGAAGGTTAGATAAATTCCAAAAAAATCTCAAAAATTTGTCGCAAATGTCGTAAGCTATGCATTATATATGATTATTTATGACATCGGAAAATTATGACAACTTCAGTGGGTTTACGTGGGGAAGTCCTTCGAGAATATTTTCTCATTTCTGACGAAAAAGGCCAGATCCAAATAAAGCAAAGGCATTAATATCGTTTAAAATACTTTTATAACGTTTATTACTGAAAATATTTGTTCCAGCAACGATGAAATTAGAAGAATGAATGAAATTAGAAGCGAGTAAGTGAAACTGTCAGTGAGTTTACAGGTCAAAAAACCTCTAGAATATTTGCAACTTTGAGAAGGAAAACAAATAGATACGAATAAAACAAGGTACGAATATCGTTTTTGAATAGTTTGAGAACGTTTATTGGGAAATACATTTGTTCCAGGAACTCTGAAATTAAAAGGATGAATGAAATTAAAAGCAAGTACTTGACAACTCTCAATGTAAATAATACTACTAACTTGTAAAAATTTTGCAAGTTAACTGTCAGTTTTACAAGTTAGTGATTTGATAAAATAAACTTTCTTGATTAATATTGTGTTGTTGCAAACTGACGTTTACAAATGAGAAACAAATAAAAGGTTAAACCATATGTCAATAAATGTGTTGATAATTTTACATAGAACAGTGATTGACATAGGGTTAGACTTTAATAATATGAATAATTAGAGGGTTTACTAACGTATATTGAATATTCATTGGAACCTTCCAAACAATAGAGAATTTCTAACGAATCTGAAACAAAACAAAATCAAAAAATATTACGCAATTATGTGCAGTCGCTATCCTTGAGTAAACATATACTTTAATTGACACTACTGCAAAATCTCGCGACAAATATCTAATGATGCCGTTTTCAGAATGAAAATCGAGGACTCAAATAGGAATAAAACATTCTGAAACAAATGGAGACATATGAAAAACTCTAGATACCACCAATAGTTTATTACATCGGTATATATGAGAGGAAGCAGGATAATATCATAATCAAAATTGATGTCAATGACTATCAAATATGTAATTTCGACGAAATTGGTGTCTTCTCGAATATTCAATCGATATATTTTATCGAAAGTTTGCAACATTCAACTATAGAATATAATAAGATACCGAATTTGCCTACTGAAAATATCCATGCCCTTAAGGTGACAATCACTATAGCTTCTACACTATAGTTAGAAATATTTTTCGTTTCTCTCTTCATTGGCAATCAAAACACTTTTTGAGCATATTGTTGGCAGGTAAAATCAATTCAATACTTTCGATATGTTTAGGAAATATCTATCAATATTTTTTCAGTTTCCCTTAAGTTCTATTGAAACCCTATGAAAAAAAAACTTCTGGCCAAAACATTCGTGATGATTTCACCTACCTATACCGGAAAATTGGAATTGCTTATAGGGCACTAATGATATTTGTACCGTATGAAAAAGTCTACGATACTTAATGTTTAGTGCCTTATTAGTAACTATTAATGCCTCATCATATTCTGCAACTTGCAACTGCAACTTGCATCGATGGAATTTTTACAAATATGGAAAAAGAATATCAGGTAGAAGTAATCCATAATCACGTATCAGATCATACTGCTCAATTGATGACCTTCGAGTGCACAAGGGATAGTCAGAAGTACACATATAGACGGATTTTATCCAAAGAAAATGAAACAAATAAAAATATTCAAGAAATAAAGAAAAAATTGGATGTACTTTTGGTACTAAGCCAACGAATGAAAATAACATAGAGCAGTACAAAAAAGTAAAAAAAGAATATGATTCAGCTCTGCTTGAAGCAAAAAAGAAGAATTTTGATAACATAATTAGCAACTCCGACAATAAGAATAAGGCAATGTGGTCTATAGTAAAATCTTTGAGGCAGAATAATGTGCATACTGAGTTCCCAACAAGTAACAACCCTGAAAGAAAAGCTAACGGTCTGAATGAATATTATGTGAATGTAACATCTACCATGAAAATACCAAGAAGTGATACACAGGCAGAGTATATTGAACAGAGTGATAAATCCTTTTACCTCAAAAGCATCACAACTGAAGAACTAAAAAACATTTTCAAATCACTTAAAAATAAAACTAGTAGTGGAATAGATGATGTCTCAAACAACATGTTGAAGCAAACAGCCGAACAAATAATAAAACCTTTGAAATACATTGTAAATAACTCATTAAAGCAAGGAATGTTTCCAGAAAAATTGGAAAGAGCGCTAGTCAAGCCAGTATATGAAAAGGGTAGTAAATTAGATTTCACAAATTATAGACCTATCAGCATTTTGTGCAGTTTTTCAAAGATCTTTGAAATGGCTTATTGTAATCAGATAATGGAATTTTTAATCAGAAATGCTCTTCTCAAAGACAGTCAGCATGGATACCAAAAAGGAAAATCAATCCAAACAGCTATTTTCCAATACATTTATAACATCATAAAAGCATTTGAAAATAAGAAATTAGCTATGGGTATATTCTTGGACCTGACAAAAGCATATGATTGTTTTAAGCCTGAAAAACTATTTGTGAAACTCCAGAAATATGGGATTTGTGGCCCCGCGCTGAAATGGTTCAAGTCCTATTTTCAGGGAAGAACGCAGTTGGTTGAAATAAGAGTAAAGGGTAAAGTGGTCAGATCAGACCCACAAGAAATTAAGCTGGGCTTACCACAGGGAAGCATTGCAGGTCCGTCGTTCTTTTAATATATTTGAATGACTATGGAAACACAGACGAACTACACCTAACAACAAACGTTCAATATGCTGATGATACCAGCATACTCGTAGTCGAAGACCTTTGGCCTGAATTGAAGAGCTGAGATCACATTTGGATTGACAGAAAGATGGTTCAATGAAAATAATTTGATGATTAATAAAGAAAAAAACAAAGATTATGCTGTTTCAACCCACTGGATCACAAGATACCCCTAGAAATGTAAATTTGAACAACACCAAATTTCAAGACAAACAAATTTCCTAGTAATGGTTTTGGATGATGAACTGAAATGGAAATTCCACATAAAAAAAGTATCTGAAAAGATTGGGACTTCACTATATGGTTTCAGAATGGTGGCTAAATATTTAAGTAAAAATATCTTGAAGACAGTATACAGTGCAACTATTGAATCCAGATTGCGTTTTGGCTTGGTATTTTATGGGGCTGGAAATTTAGATCCATTGTTTGTTCTTCAAAAGAAAGCAGTAAGAATACTGAACTCTCTGAGTTTTAAGCAGTCCTGTAGGGGGTGGTTCAGGAAGACTGGTATCCTGACTCTGTATGGTCTGTACATTCAAGAGTGTCTACTCTTTTTACATACAAATAAACATCTATTTGAACATCTCAAAAATGAAAATCCATATAGTAGAAGAAGAAATAACTATATATTGCCCAGATGTAGGCTAGCAATTTCTCAAAAACAGTTAGAATATCGACGTGTCAAACTTTTTAATGATTTGCCATCGGATGTTCAGAGAAAAGAAGATCAAAAGATATTCAAGCAAAGAATATACAAGATGTTGCTGGAATTGGAGCCCTACTCTATGTCAGATTGGGAATGGAGCTCGAATTGAGGCGGCAGACACTGTGACGCTGTTCCAACTTGTTTCATGTTTTTTTCTTTTGTAATTAACTGAGGCCATTGTGGAATAAGGAAATTTATTATTATTATTATTATTCTTATTGATCTTACAGTGCCTATATAGAAAATGAGCAAATAAAACGATTCAATTGCTTTTCTGAGCTGTTCAGGGTTTCAATCCTCGGGATCACTCGTTCGGCGAGCGTATAGGTTTTTGATATTTTGAGCTTAGATTTTTGGAAATGGTAATAATTATATCCGATATTCTCGAGCATATCGTCAACTACTGGTTCCGACGAAAGAAAGGGTACGTTCATTTCAAACGGATATAATTTTTTCAATTTCCTAAAATCTAAGCTCAAAGTATCACGAACTTATACGTTCGTCGAATGAGTGAATCCGAGAATTGACGCCCAGATCGCCCACTCACACTCCACTGAAACCGGAAGTAAGGGCTAGGATTTCCTGCTTTTAGCCGTTCAGGTTATGGTTGCATTGTGTCGAGTGGAATTCATCGTGATTATTAGAAAGATTTATTGTTCGATAGCAGAGGAGAACGTGGAGATTCTTGCACAGAATCATGTTTTTAAAGAAAAAATGAGAAGATGAATCGGCGGAAGGGTTGAACATCAGGGTCTTCTACAACAATAAAATTGTGTTATCTCATTGAAGGTAAATTAAGCTGTTTTCGGGAAAGATCAACGATAGAGATACATACGGGGTGATCTGAATAGACTGAATACCTCGATTTTTTTAGTTCGAATTGAAAATTTGGAAAATCACACTGATCCATCGATTTCTGATTCGGAGGAAAAACTTTTTCGTCAAAATTCCAAGTCACCCTAGATATCTCAGAAAATAGATCATTGTTTTATGCAAAATGAGAAAAAAATAGGAAAAGAGATAAAGGACCCCGCACACTTACTAAGGAAAAGCGGGTCCAGTGAATTTTCCCCATTTCTACATATTATATTTATACTAACCTCAAGAACAATATTTCAGATTTTCACGAAGGTCTTACATCTGGTTTGTTCTATAGGGCGTTCCAAAATTGCAGCTACGGAAGAATGAATCTTTAAATTTTGATGATAACTCTTCTAATTTTCAAAATTTTATCATGATACTTTGAGTTCTGAATAACAAGATGTGACAGATATCCAAACACCGCCCACCACGTTAAGGTTCGTTATACAGGCTGTTCCATGGAGCTGTATAAGTAACTGAATGTAACTTTGTTAGTGACTTTGGGACCACCCTGAGTTTTTCAAAATATGATACCATGATGTATGTCCACTTCTGTAGGAAGTTTCATTAATGTACGAAGAACAGTTGCAAAATTATTCTGGTTTAAACTCGGATTTCATACAATTTTTCTTTAAAACTTATCTGTAGTTGAGATTGCTGTCAAGGAATATAGGTTTTCATTAGTATAATTATTATGATAGGTCGGTCCAAAGGTGTTTTTTCAGGAATGCACAGGATGGACATAATGTGGTGTCACTAATCTCCTCATATACAGGGTGTTTCATCATAAACTGGACAAACATATATTTTCGTGTAGAGTAGAGGACATCGGGAGAATAATTTTTGCCTTATACAATATATCCCGTTTTCGAAGCATACGCGAGATACAGGGTGTCAAACGTCATTTTTGAGCAAGATTACTATGAGTGTGGTCAGTTATGTATAACACTTAAAGTAACGGTTTTTGGTCAAATCTCAGTATTTTTGGGTCCTCTATTCAGAAGACCTGCAATGTTCCAATTTTTTTTGCGGTTGTCGAATTGACTTTTGTTTTCTGAATGAACACAATTTTCTAAGAATTTCTGTGAAAAAAATTTTTCAAAAATCGAACAAAAATTTTTTTTACATGTGTAATTGTCTACAAAAAATTTCAGGGCGACTGAAAATTGAAATCCATATGGACACAGGCACATTGTTAGAATTCACCAAATATATGAAACTTTACATTTTCATGATTCTCTTGATAATGTTATCCAAAAAATACATCTTTAATTACAATTACCTTAAAAACTATTTAATCACCATTATACATCTATCGCACAAATCTTTTTATTTTTATTATATTATTATTACTTTTTTATTTATTTTCCGCTTTCGTTCCATCTTTTTCCTCAGTAACTCATACAGTTACAGTTATTGATTCTGTAGAATATTACTCTATAAATAAACAATTATATAATCCAGGTACGTAGCTAAGGGGCATTAGATGTAGATTGTTCGTAGGCTAGGCCTTCTCATCTTTCTCCTTTTCATAAATGAGCTTCCTGATTATGAGTTCAATGTTCATTCAAGGATATAAATTATTCGATAAGTAAATATTTTATAAGAATATCACTGTTATAAAACATAAACTTCAATCTGACTGAGAGAGTTCAGAAAGTTAACCAAAGCTGTATCCAATTTTCCTTATTTTTCGGAATTTTTCTTATTTTGAACAAATATTCTCTGTTTGGGAAAGGCTTTTGTCACTAGGTATGTCAACTTTTGCTTTCAGAAACCATTAATCATTTTTTCGTTGATTTTATATGCATTTTGAAGGGCATACATTGTTCCTTTCGACCACAATCTAATTATAATTCATATAATATGACTCCAACTTTCTTTTTGGTTTCGTCAGGCCTTCCACGAAGTTTCCTGAAGTTTTCAAATCAGAAACCGAATGTGAAAAAATTCTCGAATTTCAAAGTTTGTAGCCACAACTATTCCGGCAATTGGCAACCATCCATCGACAATCTGTTTCCCGTTTTCACAAAAGAATGAAAGTTGGAAGGTATTTTGGTTGTTTTCTTTTCTCCATTTCCTCCATTGCCTCTGAATAAATTCCCATGGTTCTTTACTTATCTCTTCACATCCAATATTTCCTGATCCTATTATATGACATTCTCAACGGTAAGGTTAGTGGCTTGAGAATGGGGTAAAGGATCAACAGAAAACCCATCAGCATGATATGCTATGCAGATGATGCGACAATATTGGCAGAAACAGAAGACAACCTGCAGAGACAACTCCAAAGATTCAATAAGGTCAGCACATAATTAAATATGCAAATATCAATCGCCAAGACAAAATGCATGACCTTTGTCATGGAACCAACAAGTCGTAAGCCAGTGATATACAGGGTGGCCGGACGATTGACGTCAATAAAAAAAAACAGGTTCCTCATGTCATGGGGTATTCGAATCATACCCATGTATGTTATCCGATTTTTCACGGTTTCCGAGTTATGATTTTTTTATGAAATTTTTTTAAAGAAGAGTAAAAGGCTCTTCTGATATTTTTTTCTTGTAAATAGATCGCCATGAATTGTACTTTCATACATAAAATAACCAGCATCGTAACTTTGATAAAAAATATGGAAATGTTGGTCTCAAGTGAGAAAGTTACGTATTTTGGATCATGATCTAAATTTTCAAATTTGAATTAAAAATGTAAACAGGTTACTTCATGGTTTCTTAGTAGGCTTAAAAACTGCGCTCAACACTCATCTTTCAGAATCATTAATAAAAAATGGTACTCAACAGTCTACTTTTGCTAGAATTAGCCTTCAAAGTCAGCGAGGTGTAAAAAATCAAAGAACTAGACATTTACTCAAGAATTATTTTTTGACATTTTAAGATTTTCCTGATCAAGTTATAATATAAAATGCTGAAAATTAATGAAAATTAGCATTCGAAGAAACGTTTCAGATAAGAAAAAGAAAAAGGTATGGCAATAAATCACACATCATGTAGAAAAAGAAATTTATTTATAGAATTTACAATAGGTTTTCAAAAAGGCCACCTCCAGCCTCAATACACATTCTACACCTTCGCAAAATCTGTTTATTCAATTACTTTTATTTATTGTAATTTTTATAAATATTTTTTTTATCTACATGATGTGTGATTTATTGCCATACCTTTTTCTTTTTCTTATCCAAAACTTTTCTCCTAAAGCAAATTTCAGCATTTTCTATCATAACTTGATCAGAAAAATCTTAAAATGGCAAAAAATAATTTTTGAGTAAACGTCTAGTTCTTTGATTTTTTCCACATCACTGACTTTGAAGGCTAATTCTAGCAAAAGTAGACTGTTGAGTACCATTTTTTATTAATGATTCTGAAAGCTGAGTGTTGAGCGCAGTTTTTGAGCCTGCTAAGAAACCATGAAGTAACCTGTTTACATTTTTAATTCAAATTTGAAAATTCAGATCATGATTCAAAATACGTAACTTTTCCACTTGAGACCAACATTTCCATAATTTTTATCAAAGTTACGATGCTGGTTATTTTATGTATAAAAGTACAATTCATGGCGATCTATTTACAACAAAAAAATATCAGAAAAGTCTTTTACTTTTCTTAAAAAAAATTTTTAAGATGTTCAAGTTGAAAATTCTCAGATTTCATAAAAAATCATAACTCGGAAACCGTGAAAAATCGGATAACATACATGGGGGTGATTCGAATACCCCATGACATGAGGAACCTGTTTTTTTTTATTGACGTCAATCGTCCGGCCACCCTGTATAACGAAATTGTCGAGCAGGTTACAACGTTCAGATACCTAGGAGTGCATATCTCTAGCTGCAACGATCCAATTAAAGATCTCAAATACCAGATCAACAAAGCTTCGCTAGTATCAGGATGTTTAAGAGATGTCATATGGAACAACAAACACATGCGCATCGACAGCAAGGTTCGAGTACACAAAACAAATGTAAGACCCATACTCACTTATGGCATCGACACCCGAGCAGACACAAACAAAACAAAACGCATGTTAAGAACTGCGGAGATGAAGACTCTGAGGTCGATACCGGAAAAAACACTATGGGACAGAAAAAGGAGCGCAACAATAAAACAGACCTGTAAGGTGGAAGATGTAGTCAGATGGGGACGAAAGCGCAGAAGATACTGGCGGGACCATGTGGAAAGAATGGACCCCGGGAGAATAGCCAGGGTTGTTCTAAATGGAAATCCAGCTGGCAAAAAGCCAATCGGAAGACCACCAAAAAGATGAAGGGATAGCTGGACATCTGTATCTCAGGAGAATCCACAATAGTGACCACTCTTCGAAACAAACAGACCAATAGGTTTTTACAAAGAAGACGAAGAATATTTCAAATATGAATTCAACTTTCTTTTTGATAAGTGTTTTCGGTAGATCGTCACGCCTTTACTGAAATTTTCAAATCAGAAACCGAATGTGTAGAATTACTCGAAATTCAAAGTTTTTTGCTATTCAACATTCGAACCTTCCCATTCCAACGAACACCTGTTTCCCGTTTTCACAAAAGAATGAAAGTTGAAAGGTATTTTGGTTGTTTTCTCTCTCATTTCCTCTGTTGCCTCTGAATGGATTCCCATGGTTCTTTACTTATCTCTTCACATCCAATATTTGCTGATCCTATTTTATGACGTTCTCAACGGTAAGCGTGGCACGTGCGTATTTCAGGTTCTTTACTCCAGATCGTAAATTTCCGGAATGGGAAAGCAGCGCGTGTAGTTTATTCAGAAGAAGATTTCGTAGACCACATATTGGGTTCAGTAAAATGTTCGAACGGTTAGGATTTATTTACAGCCAGCTTTTACCCGCGTTATCGCTCGCCGGCTCGCAGGTCCCGCATCATCTGTTTGGCATGATAATATAATCAGACGAAAACCAGCTTTACTCTAGTCGCCATCTATCTCTATATACAAACCCCTCTCGCATTTTTGAGCGCTTGTTCATAGGAGAACAGCGTGATATCGACTGGATAGTACTAAGCCGATTTACAGGCGTTGAAAACGTAAACATCAACGTTCTCACGTAAACATAAATTTATGATACCCAATTTGACTATTAAAGATGAAACGATAAAGCCTAAAGTCTTCATGTATCTGCCGTGTGTGACTGCTAACTGAGGTATTATTATAGTATAACAGCAATGTTGTCTAATATATTTTCCATTGTGCAATTCTAATATTTGGAAATCATATTCTGTAAGATCTACCTATATCACTGAACATAGCATGACACTTTGATGGATTTTTCTATGAAATGACAACACCATTTCATGGACCTATGTTAGTATTATAAATCTATGCACCATTTACTCATTAGTTGTAGCTCTCTGATAGAAACATCAGTTCAAAAAATTCAAGGTCTGATGTTTTCGAAAAATGTCTATACCAGACCAAAAATATTCTTAGAATTTTATTAAATCTGGTAGTAAGCTTTCATTTATGTATACCCACACTCCAAATTTCAGTGATATATCATCTCGAACTTTTTTCAAAAATAGTTGTGTCGTCGAAAAACCGAATATAAAATTTGGACTTTTGAACCTACCCTGAAATTTCATTTCAGAGTAGTCATTTCAGACCTCTTCTGGATCAGAATCCGAAATTAAACAACATATGGGCTAAAATATAGTACGCTGTTATCCTAGGAATGGGGCTAATGTCTGAAAAAATGTGCGGAACTTTGAAGCAATCATGCCCAGTAGAGACGAATAGAATCATCGAGATATAATAGAGAAGAGACACTATGACATACATTGAGTTGCCAGTTTTTTCTGTTTACAAATTTCACCCGAAAAATACGACGTGTTGAGTCTTTAGGAATCCTGTTCAAATAAGGTCAATTGAATATCAAATAAACAATTTTTCTTCAGGCGATAATATACACATAAAAAGATATCAGATTATCAAGACAGACTAGCGAAAATTTCTAAAGCGGATCTGTTCAGTACTCACCCCTACCTGTCATATGTATTTCCTCTAATTTTCTTTTTATCTGTCTCTTCTCTGCTTGAAGAAAGCCTCACAGTCACGATACCATTTTATTGTATATTATTAAGCAAAAAAAAATCACAATTTAACTTAAAACAGGCGCAAGAATCACAATTCCTCCAGAAAATTCAACTCTTGTCAAATTTGACGTTAGGTGGTAGTAATATGGCGCATCTGATACCACGTTTATTTCAATGATGGCAACTCTATACTATCCTATCTCTATGAATAGAATCAACATGCTGATGTTTCTACTGAAGACCAGACTTTGTTTATTAACTGATGGCTAGCCAACGACAAACGGCATGGGAGTTGAAGTCTATAGGAGTAAACAGAGTTGGTATAATATACAATAGTATGCCTTGAAATAGGTGGAACCACAAACGAAAAACCGAATTTATTTTTTATATTTGTCATCCTTCAAACACTTCCAGTCAAGATTTGAAACAAATCTACGAATACTTTTTTTGTTCTGAGTGTCTGAAGCGAACTACTTCAGTGATTTTTTGAAAACTGAAGAGAGTTGAATACCAGACAGAGATTTAAGCAACCTTTGGAAGGTCAAACCGTTTATTGCTCGCTTCAAACAACATCAAACAGCACTTCAAACTTTTGATCAAAACATCAGTAGATGCTGTGACGTGGAGCAGTGCACATCGTGGTTTTTATAGGTACGAAATATCGATTTTGACGCCGAATAATGGTGTCGAACAGATTTGGGTTTTCTCGCCTTAACACTGGTGCTCACAAGCCAAAAAATAATCGAAAAACGAACACGATGGTGGTCTAAGGAGTGGTATAAACTGAGAAACCACTTCATTCATAAACATTAACTGAACTTTCTACGTGTATCGGAACCAGGAGACTACAGAAACTTTTTGAGAATGGAAGAAGAAAGTTTGGTTTGTCTACTGGAGTAAGTGCGATCAGAAATCGAGGGGAAAGATACAAAAATGCGTGAAGCGATTTCTGTGAGTCAAAGACTGCCAGTTACGTCGAGATACCTAGCATCTGGCTGTTTTGATTGATTTATATCGAAATCAGGTTAAAGCACTTTCAATGAATCTACCAATTTCTCCAGCGCTGCGTTCTTTTCGTTCCTGTTAAAATAGTTCCTTCTTTTAATCTTCCACAATTCAGGATAATCGTAACATAATCAGAAGGGTAATGAACTCCCCCTCCGAATGTTCAGACAGTCCAGCTCGAGTACTACACGCCATAGTGGTGTTCAATGGGTGTTAAAAACTGATATTTCTTTCAATCAAGGACAAATCTACTTAAATATCTTCAGCCTTTATTGTTCGACATACAATGAATTAATATGACAATTGCAAAACCCGTCCGTCAACTTGACTGTTTTCATAAAAATATCGAAAACCAAGTAGGTGTTTGATGCAATGTTTGATGAAAAACGTCCTAGACGATCAAGCGGTCTCTCAAACCGTTTGAGTCAAACAAACTTTTCATCAAACAGCGTCAAACCTTGCATCAAACATCAAGAAGACTTTTAGTGTCAGTTGCAGGAACGTCCATTTAAAATTTAAAGGTCCAATAAACTCTTGATCCTCCATTATTACAAGGAACTAATGGAGGATTAAGTTTTTTATGGACCTTTAAATTTTAATGGACGTTCCTGCAACTGAGCATTAGACGGTCAAACACGTTTGATTCAAGCGTTTGACTCAAACATTTGATCAAATGGTTTGGCCGTCTAGGAGGTGCTTAAGTTCCTTCATTCGAAAGGAAACGCGAATGTTGAAAAATGTATTCTCGTCATAACCATTCGTCTTCAATCGCAACAGTGAGCAGCTGAATATAAACGTGGTCGTACGAGCATTTTTGATGAAAAGAAAGAGGTGACTTCCGAGGAAATTACCGAAAAAATACACGATATTGTATTGTATGACCCGAAAGTAAAAGTGCGTGGGATAGCTGAGACCGTAGGCATATCAACTGGGTGGGTGGTTTAAATTTTGCATATTGCCTTGGGTATGAGAAAGCTAACCTGGAGATGATTGCTGCTTACAATTGATCGAAAACGCAAACGTGTTCGCACCTGTCAGCATTGTTTGGAAATTTGATACGGTTGAAGAGGTGAAATGGGAAATTAAGCATATTTTGGGGACTTCAAAAGGCATCGCAACGTTGGAAAATCGTTGGACTGAGTGTATCCAGCTAAAAGGGGACTATGTTGAAAAATAGATAGTAATTTTGACAATAATCGTTTCTCTGTCAGGCTCTAAACTTCCCGAAGTTATTAAGTGACAGTCGAGCAGCTATAAAAGCTCCTAATTTCAGCAGCTGTACACCAAAAACAGTCTGGAGCTCCCCTAAATAAACACGGCGCGAACAATATAATCACTCTAATCAGGATAACGACCACTCGAATTACCTAGGAAAACATGACGCAGATCGGCTGGAGATGCTGCCTCTCTTGGGTCTGTAACAATTCCTGGAAATATAACTGTATGGAAAATAACTGACACAATGAACTATCTACTAAATATAACTTGATCAGTCTCCTAATAAAAATAAAACTATTTGGGATTTGGTCAGAGCAGGGATCGGTGGTGCCTCCTCTGATAGAGTTAGCTTGAATGTGGACAACCGGGTTATTTCTGATCCAGAAGAGGTGGCAGAAGTTTTCGGGAAATACTTTTCGATAGCTCTCTGTTTATACATGAAACCTGCTGCCACATTTTCAACTGAGATTCAGTTGAGGGCCTGTCACTGAAAAACGCTGAGATTAACGTGATATCTTCAGCAAAACTGACGATCTCAGTTTGGGTTGTTTGACGAAAGTCATTCATGTGAACAAGAGAAAGTGTAGGCAACAGAAGAGAACCCTTTGAAACGTCATCATTCTAGGTGAAATTTTCCGATGAAACACCGTCCACTACAGCATGAAAGGAGAAAGTTGAAAATAGTGTTGGGGGCATTTTGTAGAAAATTCATCAAAGTGTCTCATCGCGTTCAGAAATATTGATCATCTGAAACATGATTTCCAATACAGGGTCTTTATAAATGATTGTAACAGCGCAGTTGGCTTTGGATTGAAGAATACCAATCTCTAACCAATCAGAACATAGCATGATCACAGAATTCTGTGGTTTGCATAATCCAAAGCCAACTGCGCTGTTACAATCATTTATAGAGATCCTGTATCAGTACTACACAATAGAAAAATATGACAGGCACAATTTGATGTAATAATATCCATAAACTTTCAGTCAGTTTCGTATCAGATGCTAGAGATTGGCTCTCTTTGGAACACATATCGCTATTTTCATTGTTATTTCTTGCAGTTAATAGACAATATTGATTAAAGAACAAATTCGTTGAAACGAAGGTCACTCGAATAGACTCACGGATATCAATGGATTACTTGGTTCATTACTTTCAAATGTAATGAATTTTTTATGTTATTGAGATACCTGATAAGTCAATCAGAGGGCAAACCTACAACTAGTAAGCAATGGTATTGAAGGCATTTTGTAGAAAAATCCATCGAAGTGTCATCATTTTCAGGGATATTTATAATCCAAAACATGATTTTTGAATATCAGTAGTGCACAATGGAAAAATATGAACACCATTTACTATTGAATTCACAATCCTTCAGGTCACTCACGGAAATCCATGGAGTATTTTAGTTCATTACTTCCAGATGTAATGATGATGAAACTCGAAGGTTTCCTCTGCAAACAACGCAAGAATTGCTCCTTTAAGAACATGAATATTTCTAATAAGTCTATCAGGTACAGACATTTTTCAGAGTCAGAAACCGTGAATTTCTTGAGTTCATAAGATACCTGACGTTTATATTAGACTCCAATAGAGAGCACACAACTAGAGAGCAAATGGCGTTGAAGTCATTTAGTAGAGGAATCCATCAAAGTGTCATATTATGTTCAGTGATATACAGGGTGTTTCAGCATAAACTGGACAAACATATTTTCGTGTAGAGCACATCGAGACAATCATTTTTGCCTCATACAATATATCCCGTTTTCGAAGCATAAGCGAGATAGAGGGTGTCAAACGTCATTTTTGAGCAAGATTCTTATGAGTGTGGTCAGTTATGTATAACACTTAAAGTAACGGTTTTTGGTCAAATCTCAGTATTTTTGGGTTCTCTATTCAGAAAAGTTGACGAAATCCGAAAAATAATTTACAAAATGGCGGAAGACCTGCAATGTTTCCAATTTTTTTTGCGGTGGTCAAATTAAATTTTATTATCTGAATGAACACAATTTCTAAGAATTTCTGTGAAAACATTTTTTCAAAAATCGAACAAAAATTTTTTTTTACCTACATGTCTACAGCGATGAAAAAATTTTACTCGAAATGGATGAAATTTTGTTCAATGGTACTTCTCGAATTATCAATCACGAATATGAAAACAGAATTGTAAAATATCCAACGGTTTCGTTACTACAGTCATTCAAATGTTTCGTTCAGATCTCTGAAATGATGAAAAAAAAATTGTTTTGAGTTTTAGAATCGAAATAATTAAATTATTGGTATGTCTGAACATTCTAGATGAATTTATACAAAAAAAATCAGTGAAACTCAGTTGGGACTCGAACCGACGTAGGTATTAAATAGGGAAATGGCACTGTTCTAAGGATAATAAAATTCGTTGCCAGGCAACGGTAGTTCGTAGTTCATAGAGTTTGACAACTGGCTAAATTATATTCACTGAAATTCAAATACCAGTCCAACTCTATGAACTACGAACTGCAACGAATATTAAAATCCTTAGAACAGTGCCATTTCCCTATGTGATACCTACGTCGGTTCAAGTCCCAACTAAGTTTCACTGATTTTTTTTTGTATAAATTCATCTAGAATGTTAAGACATGCCAATAATTTAATTATTTTGACTCTAGAACTCCAAATAAATTTTTTTTTCATTATTTCACCATTTTGTAAATTTTTTTTCGGAGTTTGTCAACTTTCTTGAATAGAAAACCCAAAAATACTGAGATTTGACCAAAAACCGTTACTTTAAGTGTTATACCTAACTGACCACACTCATAAGATTCTTGCTCAAAAATGACATTTGACACCCTGTATCTCGCTTATGCTTCGAAAGCGGGATATATTGTATAAGGCAAAAATGATTCTCCCGATGTCCTCTACACGAAAATATATGTTTGTGCAGTTTATGATGAAACACCCTGTAAATCTAATATATCTTCCAAAATATGATTTCGAAATATTAGTATTGCACAATGAATAAATCTAAAAGACAACATTTGCTGTTATATTAACAATCCTTTAGTCAGTTTGAAATCAAATGCTATTCCAAGACGTAGCTGAGTTAGCAGTCACACCCAGGAGATTCATGAAGAGTTAAGGCTTTATCGTTTCATCTTTAATAGTCAAATTGGGTATCATAAATTTATGTTTACGTGAGAACGTTGATGTTTTCGATGCGTTTGCATCGACTAGATTCTGCTTATCCTATTGGGTTATTTTTGTAGATCTCTGTTCATACACTAAATCTGCTGGTACCTTTATAAATGAGTAGCTTCTGAATTTGAGGGCCTACCACTGAAAAACGCTGAGATTAAAGTGCTATCGTCTGATTTTTGGTTGTTCGAATACAGTCATTTATATGGATAAGAAAATGTGTAGACGACAAAACGGAATCATGTGGAACGACAGTACCAGCATTATAGGTGAAAATCTCCGATGAGACACCGTCCAGTACAACATGATCGTTTCTATCTAGGAAAAAGTTGCAAATAGAGTTTCCATCAAAGTGTCTCATCATGTTCATTGATATTGATCATCTAATAGATGATTTTCGATTATTGCACAATAGAAAATATAGTAGTCACTTCAATCAGGCTATCCCTCTGGGGAAGGACTGTTCCATTGTGCAGGCTGAGCTATTTGCGGTTCTTGCATGCGCACTGGAAAATATTCGCAGGGGATACTCTGGCCAGCACATTTATATATGTTGCGACAGCCAGGAAACTTTGAAATCTCTATCCGATGTTAGAGTTGATTCTCTTTTGGTAGAAGAATGCAGGAAAGCTCTGCGTGGGCGGGGCTCTGATAACTTTTTGAAAGTAATCTGGTGTCCGGCTCATGCGGATATACCTGGTAACGTCAAGGCAGATGAACTGGCTAGGCGGGGAGCCGGATTAGCATTTGTTGGTCCGAAGCCTTCGCTGCCAATCTGTCGCACATCTGTCAGAAGTTTCTTCAGGAACTGGCTGAACAGGGAATTTTCCTCGGAATGGAGCGCAGGGGTGGGCCTGAGGTGGTCGATGATTGAGAGACCGTCCTCGCGATCTGAGGTTAATAGGCTTCTGTTGCTGGAGAGGAAACAACTCGGTCTGGTGACTGGTGCATTGACTGGTCACCTGTTTAACAAGCATTTGAAGAGAATGGGACTGACGAGCTGCTTCCTATGCCGGTGGTGCAGGAGTACTGATGAAACGGTTGAGCATATTTTGTTCAACTGTGGAAACCTTACTGAGTTAAGGTCAACACACCTAGGAAATCCAACACCTTCTATTCCTATGGTGAGAGGGACCACTCCTGGCAGGATCGCGACGTTTCTGTCTTCGTGTCTGAGGAGCTGAGTCTCTATGGAACGATGCGGGTGAACAATGGGCCACTAGGCCTCAGTTCGGCCGGTAAGGCACCGCACAGAGAAGAAGAAGAAGAAGAAGAAGGCACGATTTGATGTTATATTTATAATCCTTCAGTCAGTTTCATATCAAATGCTAGAGATTTCTTCATCATCCCATGGTGTGGAAATTCGCGTTTCGATAACACTAATTGATTTTTTCTGTGGAACACAAAAGCTGTTTCTATTTTCATTGTTATTCCTAGCATTTAACAGACAATTTTGAATATAGGACGAATAAATACACTGCTGAAACAAAGGCCACTCCAGATGTAAGAATGATAAAAGTCGAAAAGTTTTTTTGTAAATTACGCAGCAATAGGGATGTTGACTCATGTAACGAATTCATATAAATTGAGTTTGTCCTTATAGAAGGAAGTTTTTGCATAAAAAACCATTTAAGTGATCTTATTATTCTCGTTAAATTAAATAAAACTGATTTAAATTATGTTAATTATTATCAACTATCACGTGACTGCGAACGCCAATCAGAGGTAGTTGACGTCACTATTCAATATTTTCATTGCAAATTCGCATGTTCTGTGCTCAACAAATTACATTCATAAGGCCGCGTTTCACAAAACTCCAATCACCCTTATTATTGAAATGCCATCATTTCTGTGCAATTTCAGTTTATTTTTGACATAAACCATCGACTTGATTCAAATCAAATTTGATTCGAACTTATGATGTTGAAAGCTGAAAGAGAACAGAATAGTTCAAGTATTAGTTACAAGAACGATAATCTTCAATTTCCTTTATAATGGAGGAGGAGGATTCATCAAGGGTAAAAGTAGTAACTTACCTACTATTATTGTATTATCTGATGGTCGCAAGTTTCTTTGCTGAAAATAAGGATTTTTGTGCAGCGGAGCTTAGAAACGTGAAATTGTCTTTGTGAGTAGGTATCAAACTTTTAACTCATATTCATTATTACAAATAGAAGAAACACCTTATACAGCATTTATAGACCAACATATTCATTTTGAAGGCTTAGGTAGATTGAACTTTTTCACAAAGAATCAGGCAAAATCAGTTCGCTTTGACAGAAGTCAAAGTTTGTTTATCGGATATTGACGTAATCACCATAACGTGACATAATTGAGAACTTCCGCGGGAATTTTGAGTTCTCTTTTCATTTAGGTACGTTTTTTTTATTGGCAATTACTAAATTGTAAAGAAAAACATAATTTTCTCGTGTTTGTGTAGGGTTTATCTTTAAAATAAAATACATTACAAAAATAGTCAACATCCCTATTATAATAAAACTCGATAAGTTACTCTGCAAATAACGCAGCAATTGGTCTATAAAGGACATGAATATTTCAAAGTCTATCAGGTAGAGACAGAGTCGTCAGACCTTGAATTTCCTGAGTTCATGAGATACCTGATGTTTCTTCTATCAGAACCCATCAGAGAGCATACATCTAGTAAGCGAATAGTGTTGAAAGCATTTTGTAGAAAAATCCATCAAAGTGTTATCATGTTCAGTGATATCATCCAAAACATGATTTTCAAATATCAGTATTGCACAATGGGAAAATATAAACACCATTTGCTGTTACAACGACAATTCTACAGTCAGTTTTATATCAGATGCTTCTGATATTTCCATTATTCGTTTTCCGATAACAATCATTGATTTCCTCTCTGGAACATAGATAACGGCGCAATTTTCATTTTTTTTGTAAACAATAATGATTATAGAACGAATAAATGAAAAAGTTTATCGTTGAAACAAAGGTCACTCGAAATAGACTCACGAAAATCCATGGATTATTTTGGTTCATTACTTCCAGATGTAATAATGATAAAACTCGAAGAGTCCCTCTGCAAATTACGTAGCTCACATTCGGGATTTCGAAGAATTCGAGAACGATGCGAAATTTCCACAGAACGTCGTTATTTCGCCATCAGAATATTCCTATTCTCTCATTCTTCCACTCCCCCAAGGCTTTTAACTTTTTTTTCTGTCTACTGCCGGCCTCCGTAGTTCATTGGAGTACGAAGACTGAAATAAGTATTAAAATTTCGAGAAAAGCGCGCACGGAATGAAATCTTGCATATACTCCTCATCTGCTTGAATACATCTGAAGGTGAAGTTCCATTTCTGTAGCTGATATAAAAATGTTCATATTGGTGTATTCTGAAATTGTATGGACCTTATTGGGTGTTTTTAGTTATGGTATTGAATTCATTTCATCTTCCAACGGGCAGGGGCGGTTTTAAGGATGGGTAATGTTGAACAGAGTTCGCAAGTTTTAAAAGCGGTTGGAAAAATTTCAAAAAAGTTTGAAAATTTTGAATGGAAATGATATAGAGATGTTGGTCAGTTTTAAAGTTTCGATAGTGCGTTGGTTCGAAAAATGGACTGATTTTAAAGTTTGACCGTTAATTTCATAAAAGGTCGAATTCTCGCGAACACTTCACAGAATGAGAAAACATGAAATTGTCGATTGTGGACTTACTTGACGATCCTAAACGGTACTCGCCTGGGGAAAAAGTTCTTCCGTTTCTTGACAAAGGGCCCTTTCAAACGGATCTTCAAAGTAGTCAATCTTCTTTCTTGCTGGTTTTACTGATTATCGTGATACGCACTGAAGATTCTCAGTAATCACAACACGATTATGGCCGGTTTCTGAGGTCGTTTTAACCGCAGTTTATCTATCTGTCAAATTTGACGAATGAATAAGCGTAGATTTCGGTTTCTGAGTACCGCTCAGAAAGATAACCAGCCGATAAATGCTGAGTTGCAGGAACGTCCATTAAAGTTTAAAGGTCCATTAAACCCTTAATCCTCCATTAGTTCCTTGTAATAATGGAGGATTAAGGGTTTAATGGACCTTTAAATTTTAATGGACGTTCCTGCAACTCAGCAAAAGTCAGTTTATTTTAACAGACCGAAAATGGCCGGTTATCTGTAGATTTAGTGAATGGCGCATGGGCATTGGCGTTTGATTTGTCAATGCCAACCTCACTTTTTCATTTTGATTTTACGGAGTACCGGATTTGGATTCATATCAACATTCTTAACATATTATATTAAACGAGTTGTGTAATAATGGAATATAATACAAGAAGATTATCCTCTAGTTCCAGCTCTTCATCAGATGAAGAGGCAATGGAATTCATTGGCAATATGTCTGTATCCAGATTTATACGGTTCGTAGATCACCTCTCGAAATGTATACAGATGATTAATTTAAAATGAGCTGAAGGACCCTTGGTCGATAGCCATTTGTATTGCTGCAATAAAACACAGTTACTACTAAAATGAGGTACAGATTCAACAAGCAAACAGTTTTACACTTATGTAATGAATTGAATTCTGTATTAGCTCCAATATCTGAAAGGAATTGCACTTTAACCGTCTTTCAACAAGTGCTTATATCTTTACGGTTCTATGCGACAGGAACTTTTCAAATCATCATTGGTAATGATATAAATATACATAAGACATAAATATACAAAAAAATGAAATCGATTTGATATTTCGTATGGAAAATCTCATTATTTTGAGTTTCAGGCGTGCAGTTTCAATTAAAATTTGCAAAACTCATTATCAAAACGTCAATTTGTATGTCGCGACATCTGTTGATCTAGGAAGGAACTTGCGAGACTACCGTCAGCTGTTATCGAATAGATAGTTAACTGACAACCGAAAAAGACGTCAGAAACTCAGCCACCTTTATCAAAAGGTTATCGATTGGTTATATTTATCGAACCGTTTACTATTGGGCGGTTAAAGTAAAACCTCAGAAACCGACCACTAATGAAACAATTGCCAACACGGACTGGAAACAATTATTTGATGCGACTAATGGTACGAAACATTTGTATCAAAAATTCAAAGTTATAGCGAGATGCGTAGCTTATAACTGCCGGAATCATACTGTCTGTTCTTTATTTTAATCAGAGAAAAAGTTATATATGGTGAATGACACAAATTCACGCATGATTGGCAAAATGTTTAACTTCGAACCAAGTTGAATCCTTAAGAGTCAGAGTTGGTAATTTTTCAAAACAATCGTTAACTTTTCGAAGAATTTCGAAAACTTGTCGGAGCAGTTGGAAAATTTTGAAGTAGTTGGAAACATTTTCAAAACACTCTTCAAGAATTCGAGAACGCATCGCCGATGCGAAATTTCCACAGAACCTCGGTATTTTTTCATCAGAGTATTCATATCTCCCATTCTTCCACTCCCCAAAGGCTTTTAACTTCTTTTTCTATATACTGCTGGCTTCCGTAGCGTATCAGAGTACGAAGCCTGAAATAAGTATTAAAATTTCGAGCAGAGCGCGCATCTACTTGAATACATCTTGAGGTTAAGTTCCATTTCTGCAGCAGATGTAAGAATGTTCATTTTGGTGTATTTTGAAATTGTATGGACCTCACTTCATTTATTTGGTTTTGGTATTGAATTGAATTTCTTCTTCCAACAAGCCTGAGGAGGGGTAAGGAGGGGGGACGATACTACCCCACACCCCGAATGTTGAACGGATTTCGCAAATTTTCAAAGCAGTTCGAAAAATTTCAGAACAGTTTGAAAATTTTCAATGGAAATGATACAGGGATATGTTGATCAGAATTGGTAATTTTTCAAAGCAGTTAGTCAATTTTTGAAGAAGTTGGAAAAATTTCCGAAGCAGTTGAAAAAATATCAAGATACTTTCCAAGAATTCGAGAACAATGTGGCCGATGCGAAATTTCCACATAACGTTGCATTTCGCCTTCAGAATATTTCTATTCTCTCATTTTTCCACTCCCCCTGAGGCTTTTAACGTTTTTTCTGTCTACTGCAAGCCTCCTCGGCTTATTGGAGTACGAACACTGAAATGAGTATTTAAATTTCGAGCAAAGCGCGCACGGAATGAAATCTTGCATATACATGTTATCTACTTGAATATATCTTAAGGTGAAGTTCCATTTCTGTAGCTGATATAAGAATGTTCATATTGGTGTACTTTGATATTACATGGACCTAATTTGATTCTTTTGGTTATGCTATTGAATTAAATTCTTCTTTCAACGGGCAGGGACGGGCCTAAGGAGGGGCACGTTCCCCCTTCAGGGTGTTTCAGAATCAGGCTCCGGAAATTCGGCATCTTAATCCTCAAACGATTTTATTACATATAAAGGTGCCATAAACTATGGATCTCTGATGCATTGTTCTTTATTTTGAAAGTTTTCACACTTCTGACATGCCCCATATAATTACCTATTTAAGAATCAGGCTCCGTCCATCCGCGATCTTTGTCCTCAAATGATTTTATTATATAAAGGTGTTATGGACCATGGGTCTCTGATGCATTGTTTGTTGAGGGATATGAGTACGTATCAAAACAAGGTTTTTTCAATTTTGCTTCATGTCAAGTTTAGAATTATTTTCATAACCACCACATAATTCAAAGTGAGAATGGTATCTTAAGTATTTTACTTGCGACGAATATTTTCTGAAATGAAAAAAATGCTATTTGATCCAGGAAAATTATGAAATTCTTTGATTATTTCCACAATTGTCCAGACAAAGATTAAGGCAGCTCAGTCCCTTCGTTTCAATTTTTTTGGCAGAGGTTAATCAGAATACAGAATTAGAGGAACTCACTACCAAGGCCAATTTTCTGTTAATGTATGGATTGGAACAATTCCAGTAGAGTTGTCGTATTACTGCTTCTGAATATTTTATGTTTGCTTGCCCATGACAATTACACCTTAAAATAGTATTAATTGAACCATAAATTAGGTCATTATTATTGAATTTCGTATACCTACGTTAAATTAAAACTTTTAACCCATCTTTCATCATGGCTTTGAAGAAAACGTATATCTATTAATACAGGGCCTCTATAAATGATTGTAACAGCGCAGTTGGCTTGGATTGTGCAAACCACAGAATTCTGTGATCATGCTATGCTCTGATTGGTTATAGATTGGTATTCTGCAATCCAAAACCAACTGAGCTGTTACAATCATTTATAGAGACCCTGTATTATTATGCCACTCTTTCACGATCTTACATTTTCCGGATTCTAAAGTATATATTTTCAGGATCGATGCTCATTCCCATGTTCTTGTCCTGTAACAAATAACGATTGTACGGATTGCGGAGAGTGTCCAAGACAATCTGGAGAGCCTTGCAGCGAAGAAGAACCTTGCGACTCACGGAAATCGTTAATCTGTAAATATCTTCATGGAGATTCGGAAGGAATTTGTAGAGGTTAGTTTAAATGATATTAAATTTAAAGTAGAGAATGATATTTGCTCTTGAATTTTCTTCATTCGCCCTTTTTACTGTATTAATAATAACAATAATATACAGGGTTTTTAATTTCAAAGGCAACAAACTTACACTCACCGGCAAAATAATCGATCCACTCGAAAAATCGATGAAGTTTGTTAGATTAGATTTAGATTAGATTAGAGGAGGGGCGACAGATCAAAACCGACCTTGCGAGCACCTTGACCTTAAGATCTATTGTGCATCCCCGTTCTGTTTACCAGTCCGGCAGCAAAGTCTCAATGAACTTCACCACCTTTCTGGGGGCCACATCCATTACTTGTTCAGGCTTTAGGAACCTGGAGTCAAGATGCCGTAACCGTTTGGTGAACAGCTTCACACTTACATAGCAGGTGTCTAGCTGTCTCGGTGGCTTCTTGACAGAAGCAACATTTACTATCTGGCGCCTTTTCCATGTTTTTCAAGTGATACTTCACGGGACAGTGCCCAGTGAGAGCGCCCGTTAGTTTCCTCAGTTCCAATTTGCTGAGTGGGAGGACTTTCTTGGTCCAGCTCGTCGAGTGAGAGACAAGTGACTTAGCTTGCTTTTGACCATTGGTCGTACGCCAGGACATAAGCTTCCTCTTTTGTTCCCAGTCCCTAATAGCCATTGCCTGATGACCATGGCCTGAAAAACCGAAGGACAGAGACCCAATGGTATGGCTAATTGGATTGAATGACCGTAAAAACCGGCTCCAACTCGTCCGTCTTCAGTTTTCGAGCCATCAGTATAAAATACCGTAGACCCTCTGGGGAGAACTAATTCTTTATTAGCCCATTGGTCACGAATTGTGAATGTCGTAGTAAAGTTTTTCTGAAACTCTTGTCTCAAGGGGAGGTTGTCTGTGACTACATCCTGAAGCTCCTTACACTCATTTAGAATGCGGAGGTGCCCTGAGTAGTCACCAATTTTCAGCTCCCGCTCCCTTGCTACTCGGAGAGCCCATTTGGCCGCCTCGCTTTTCAGAAAAATCTCTAGAAGAGTCAGCTCCAGGATGACTTGCATGGCAGCAGTTGGGCAGGAGCGAGATGCGCCTGTTACGGATAGACACGCTGTTCTTTGTAGTTTTCCTAGGGCTAGTTGTCCCGAAACTAGTTTGCTCTTGTTCACCAAATGAGAGCCGCGTAGCTCACAATTGGCCGAACAATGGATTTGTAAATCCAATTCGTTAGTTCAGGTTTTAATCCCCACGTACCTCCGACCATCCTTTGGCATATGAATAGAGCTCTCTGGCCCTTACTGATCACAGCTTCGAGGTGTAGACTCCAGGAGAGTTTTCGGTCGAAGATCACACCAAGATATTTGGTATGAAGTTTGTTAAGTCATAAATATATTATTTCAAGTCCGATTCGATTGAATTTTTGTTTCAATTATAGGTATGTTCATCCTTAATCAATGCCATTTTTGAATTTCAATTAAACTCTGTTTTCGTCAATTCATACAGGGTGAAACGAAATCTGTTATTTTACCCTAACTTCAGAACCACCCCTGTTGTATTACAGTTGTTTCACTGTGTGATTCCTCATTTTAACATCAAGACACATCTTATCTTGATATTTTACAAATGAATTCTTCCATAGTATGTTCTCTCGAAATCAAGAAGTGTAAAATAAAATAAAACACACTATTACTGTTTATTAAAATCTTTGGCTATCGATTTCGGAATTATTCCATCATCAGGCCAGCTGAAAGTACACAAATGTAGAACATGTATTTATTTAGGTGAGAGTATGCAACTTACTGTCTTGAATTAAAATGAATAAAAACTGTTTAAAAACATTAAAAATGGTCCTCCTTTGTCAGAATTGTTAAAATTTGAATTCTAGTCAACCTCTATAACCAATATATCTTTCTTGTGGGAATGTCAACTGAATATGGAACTATAGGATATGTGCGAAATGTGATATCTAATATGTTATTTTAGGTGGTCTATTGGTGGCGGGAATTTTTGAATTTTATTTATTGTTGTTTTTTAAGAATCTAGGAGTTTGAAAATGCTTCTTCTGTCAAATTCTATATTATCATTAAGTAAAAATTGGTTGTCTTTATTTTTTAAAATTTCTAGTTGTTCGAGTAAAATTATTTTATGGTAGTTATTTTCTTTATGCAGTATTTTCAGATTATCTAATGTGATATGATGTCCGGTATCGTTTAAATGTGTGCCTAAAGCGGAATGGGGTTGATTTCTTTTGTGTTCTTTGAATCTTTTTTCTACATTACGAGTTGTCATTCCTATGTAAAATGAAGGGCAGTTTGTGCATGTTATTTCATAGACTCCGCTGGATTGTTCAAGTTTAGATTTCATTTTATTATTAATCAGTATATCTGCTATTGTTCTGTGTCGTTTACTTGTTAGTGTATAATTGTATTTCTCTAAAGTATGTTTTAGTTTTTCATGTAGATCTCTGTAGTACGGTGTTGATATGAAATATTTCTTGATGGGTGTGTGGGGGTAGATCTTATCTAGAATTATTTTTCTTTCATTGATATTAGAATTTCGTCGATATATGATTAAGAATATTCATTTTCCCTGCCTATTTGGTATATTATATCTAGTTCTTTCTTATAATTTTCTGGTGTTAAAGGGGTGTTAAAAAGTCTATGAAATAAATATCTAAATGCGGCTCTTTTCATTGGGGGTGCGTGGTATGAGCTAAAAGGAATGATGTTGTTAGTTTGGGTTGGTTTCCTGTAGATTTCGAAAAGAAAAACATTATCATCTCTTAGTGTTATGCTCAGATCTAAGAAATTCAGTGAATTTGATATAGCGTGTTCTATGGTGAATTTAATTTTATATTTGGAGTTGATTTCTTGGTAGAATTCTTCAAGTTCTTCGTTTGTTCCTGACCATACGCAAAAGATGTCGTCTATGTATCTTTTCCAGGTTACTATGTTTTCACTATGTGGTAGGAGCATTATTTGTTTTTCTACGTGATCTACATAAGTTTCCGCTATAAGTCCGCTAGATGGTAGGCCCATGGGTAATCCGTCTTTCATAATATATACTTTTTCGTCAAATATGAGAAAGTTTTGTTCGGTAATTAACTTATCTTGATAATTTAATTCTTCATTTATAACAATTGCTCCATTTTTTTAAGATACAGGTTTTTCAGAGGAATATTAAACTCCACAATTTCGCTATGGCTTTGAAAGTACTTTCACAGATTTAACCTTGAATCCGAACATTATGAAAATAAACTGAAAGTGAAAGAAAACATGATACCCCACCGCATCAACCGCATATGGCTAGGATTGCCAGGGAGTATTTAGCAAAGGTTGATATCCAAGAATTTAACTGGCCTGCTCTAAGCCCAGATTCGAACCCAATTGGGCATGTTTAGATGCTCTTGTGAAGAAAATTCGATCTCGCGTACCAACTCCTGAAATTTTGTTGCAGTGACGCTCTAATTGATTCAAACCGAAATGAAG
This sequence comes from Propylea japonica, assembly GCA_013421045.1. Classification (NCBI taxonomy): domain Eukaryota; kingdom Metazoa; phylum Arthropoda; class Insecta; order Coleoptera; family Coccinellidae; genus Propylea; species Propylea japonica. The sequence goes on along the minus strand of CM024243.1, from coordinate 48,877,052 downwards.
ACATGCCGAGACGAATTGTACCTGTAATCCGCGTCTTTGCGGAAAACACGTTATGTTTCTGACTTAGTTTTCAGTTCAATTTCATCAGATCAGAATTTAAGTTTGAATTTGTTGATATACAAATAAGCGAAATTCAATGTTCAACTGGAAACCCTGTACCTTCAGGAAAAATTGAGCTATTTTTATAAATGAAAAATTAAATTGTCAAGAGAAGATGTGTCTTGATGATGGAATGAAATATCACAAGGTGAAACAATTGAAACACACCAGGGGTGGTTTTGAAAATAGGGTAAAAAAACAGATTTTGTTTCACCCTTTATAAAATGACGGCACGCCAAGTTTTTTTGAAATTCAAAAATGATGATTGATTAAGGATGAATAATTGAAAAAAAAATTCAATCGAATTGGACTTGAAATGACGTATTTATGAATTAACAATCTTCATCGATTTTTAGAGTGGATCGGTTATTTTGCCAGTGAGTGTACAATAAGGATATAGGTCTCATTCATAGACAAACTAATAAAATAGATGAGCCACTCGTATATTCCGCGACATCTGTCGGAGGAGGAGACTAATACACGAAAAAATTATTTTCAATTTGATAGTTAGATGTCGTTGCATTCATGGAAATCCTATCGAGAAAATAGTAAGTATGTAAAATCATTATTATCAAAAAACCTTTGAATTGTCAACTGACACAAGGAGTGGTTTGACACGTTCTTTTGAAATATAATAAATTTCGATATGCCTGCAGGAGTGAAGACGTGCTGTGTTATTGGATGTGAAAATCGAGATGCAAGAAGGTAATTATAAAATTAACATGTATATTCTGTTAACTATAAGAATTAAGATACTCGTAGTTTTCAAAAAAATTTTTCATGTATTGAATAAGTTTAGTCGGTAAATACTCATATTTTGTATTATTGAATTCATTACTTTTAGTTTTTGAGAATGTTTTCAATGCAATTATTAGTTTATTGATAGATATTTATGAAATAAATCTGTATTTTCAATTGGTGATACCTATTTCAGTTAATAAATTTTTATTCTATCCAGAATTTGATTATTGATCCTCATTTCTCGATTCCAAAGAAAATCAGATGAAAGTTCGTTGCAGGTATTATTTTCATGAAAATAAATTTCCTCACTCATCGATAACTTGCACGAATCCATTTCTGATTTCCTTTTGGAAATTGAATTTCAAAAAACTTTTTGCTTCTTGTATATGGATGTACCTACCTATTCAAAAGGTGCACTACAGAATTCTTTTTGAGGCAGCTTTACGATACAGATTCCTTTTTCAATTGAGCTTTTTTCACGAATTAGTAATGTTGTACAAAAAAAGATGGCGTTGAAGCTTGTTCTACTAGTGTCTCATCTATTCTCCGTTCAGTTAGTCTATGGTCTCATTCTGTCACAATGTTTTAAGAATGCCTAAGGCTAAGATTTCAAAAATATCTGTCAGTAATTTGCGATAAGAGAAAACTTGGTTTTTCCTTGAAAACTGAAAATAATTATATTTACCTTGACCTTGGGGTAATTTAATCTTTTTTCGAATAATTCATCGAGATATAAGTGTTTTAAATCAGATAAGCCTAATTTGTATCATCTACCTCATTCAGGTGTGGTCTGTTCATTAATTTCGAAGTATTCACTCAATGTGTACAGATTCCATACCCTAAAGATCAATCTGAATCTGTCAGCTTCATTTCCCCACCTGATACTCTCATATATCAAGCTTCAATTTACATGTAATATGCTACCGTGACGTTCTGTGTTAATCATTGCTTTTCGAACACAACTCATACATCACTCCAAATCAACTTCTCATTGATGTCGTGTGCTCAGAATTCATAATGATGGTAATGCCTACCAGAAATTCTTTATTGATTTATCACCAGCAATATTTTTTCACGATTCTGTGGTATATGTACTCTGAGAGTTTGAACGATTCTTTACGTTATTAATTTATCACCGAAATATTGAAAAGTCCTCAATTCTAGATCGATATATCTTTATTTTAGGCGACGTTTTTAAAACTTTTATGTCCTCGTTTTGCTCCCGTTTTGCTCACCACACAGTTCATTTTGCTCACCTATGTACCGGGTTTTTCACTATAATTTGACCCCCCCTTTAACTTTGTTACTGAAGGAGATAAAAAATGTTTCGTATAAAAGTTTCACGAAATCCACTGTGGTTTTTGATATGACTCCACCAACTGAAATATATACAGGGTGGCCAACATATTGATGGCATTTTCATTTTTTCAAATGGAACACCCTGTATATTTTTCCACATTTGGTTAGCTCTTTTTACCCTGGGTTCGTATATGTAACATATGCTGGTCTATCTTTCTCATTCTGAGCACCACAGAGTTTCAAATTTCAAGAACCATCAGGCATAGCGTTTTGGAGATTCGTGAATATTTGAGTGGCCAATTTGATCTTTGGATTGATAATGGCGCACCCATTTTATGGCCACCAAATAGTCCCGATTTAACACCGTTGGACACGTTTTATAGCCGTTCCTGAAAGAAAAAATTACTTCAGCAATAAAGATAATCAATGAAAGCGGAGAATAATATTAATGATATAAAATCAACCAATATTAAACCCATAATTCGGAACTAATTCCGTCAACGCAAAAAGAATAATGATAATAATGTAATGATTAAAAACAAATTTTGAAGCTTCAATTTCTTGAACTTGAATCAGAGCCATAATTATTATGCTATCAAAAATAGTCTGAACAACTTGAGACAACGATAGGATCGAATGAAGGTGGTCATTTCGAGCAATTTCTTTAGTTGATGTTATTCTTACCATACTACCATAGATTATTATTTTTCATTGGTTAAGTAATTGTTAATTATTCATTCTAAAATAATACTTTTGAGTAGATTGTTTGGATAAAAAGAATTTCGTAGGTATTTCACATATTTTTTTATTTGGTATTTCAAAACTTTGAAAATTGAAGAGACACATCCACATACGCATTGATATTCGAGATCAGGAGGAAATAGCCTTAGAGCCTATCAAAAAAAAAGGGAAAAATATACAGGACCGGGTGTCCCATTTGAAAAAATATAGTTGCATTCAATGTTGTTTACCCTGTATATCTTCCCATTGACGTTATCATAACTCCAAAAATGAGCATTTTCAGTAAACGCACTCTGCCATTTGTAAAATGATTACAGATCTTGCCAGGTGGTTCTTAAAATTTGAAACTCTGTGGTTCTCAGAATAAAAGAGAGAGACCAACATATGTTACATATTCGAAATCAGGTGAGAAAGAGCTAGCCAAACATGGAAAAATATACAGGATGTTCCATTTGAAAAAATGGAGTTGCCATGAATATGTTGGCCACCCTGTATATATTCCAATATGTGAATTTATATTGTAACACCTCAGTTGATTTCATGAAATTTTTGTATGAAACATTTTTCTGTATCTCTCTTAGAAACAAAGTTAAAGGGGGGGTCAAATTATAGTGAAAACCCCGGTACAGGTGGGCAAAATTCGTTGTCTACTGAAGGGATGTCGGAAACTTTAGCAGCTAGAAGAAAACGCATTTTCTGGCTCTCTTTTCCTGAATAATCTGAATATGGAAACAGTTACGGCCTCGAATTCCAGTGGCTCATCAGTCTTCTTCAAACCGATAGCAGGCGGTACAAAAAATCCAAAAGTGTTTATAGGTTTTCCAAAGTGAACAAACGCGAATCTTCACTTCAGGACTTTCTCAAATACTTTTAAAGGGATATTTTCCCAGACGATATTGTCAGTTAGATGGGACAAAGTGGTAAACATCTCGCTATTTCGTTCAAGTTTGATGAATTTGTTCGTATGGATCTCCAGAGATGGCGTTTTCAGTATAATAATACTTGAGAGAACAATCCATTCAGTATTATAAATCCTAAAACGCCCTATTATGTAGAGCTATTTTCCATGTTGACTAGTGCCAATAGAGCGAAATGGCTATCCATGGATACCCAGTTTGATACCACTTTCTTGTATTTATTCTGAACGAGGACGATATTAGTTCCGAAGTATGAGTTGTATATTGATTGATTTTAATCGATTAATATTATTTTCTGCTTTTTTTTCATATTCTCTTGTTAATTCGATCTATTGTTTGAGGCTGTATTTCGAATCGAAATTTTTTTCTCTCGAAACTAATTACATCCTTTTCAGCAAAAAAGTTAGAGAATAATTCAGGTGTTGTCTGCTATTTGGCCGAAGTAGGAATCTTAAAGGTAATTTTCTGAAGAAAACAAAAAGAATGTCAACGATCCTTATCAGCTTGATTCAGAAAAATGTGCTATTTATAAGAGAGGACGATTGCTCTTCGATTAATGATGAGAAATTCCCGGTCGAACTGGATTCTATATCCGGTATTCATTTTCGATAAACGCCTCCATTTCCGGAAGAATCACACAAAGGCGATATGTGGAGAGTCGAGAGAGAAAAATTTTAGACCATAAACCGAAAAAGTGCACTCCGTTCTTTCAACCATTCCAACAGCAAGGTTTTAATTGAGTCTGCTACTTTCCTGGGTGCTACGTCAATTATTTTCTTTGGTTCTAAGAAACATAAATCAAGGTGTCGCAAAATCTCCCTATGGACTACTGAACAATTGCAGCAGGTGTCTCGAGGGCTTCTTGGAAGAAACGACAGGCATCATCAAGAACCTAACCAATGTTCCCCAAGTTATAGTTCTCAGAGTTCGGTCCCGTGAGTATGACCGCTATTTAATCAGTTCTTCAATATTCGTACTGAGATGATTTTATGGTTCAGGTCGTTAAAGGAAAGAGTAATAATTTACCTATTTTTATCTTTTCCCAGCGTTTTTCAACCTGTGGGGCGAGCCCCCCAAGAGGGGCGCGAATGAATCCAAGGGGAGGAGCTAATTTCCAAATGGTACTTGCCTAGCTTGAATTAGAACCATTTTACTAACTAAAGGGGGGCGCAATGATATTTTAGATTGAAAATTGGGCCGCGAATACTGGAAGATTGAGAAACTCTGTTTTAACCAGGATCTAATCCCCTTCTTTTGATTCTATGCTTCAACTGCTATCGTTTGATGACTGGCTGAGAAACCGCAAAATGACTTCGACTTTATGAGAGGTGTCATTTTTCCATCTCTTATTGTTCGGACGGCCAGAAAATATTGTTATCGATTTGATATCATTTTAGTATGGCCACTTGCGCCGTTTTCTACCCAAGACAGCCTTCATTAAGACAAGCTTTGATTTAAGTCCGACTTAAGTTCGACTAAGCGAACCATGCCTTGCATAGCACAGAGAACTTGATAAAGTGATAGTTGAGCAAAGCTGAATCTGGCAACGCTGTAGAATTCAGGGCACAGAATAAAAACTATTAGTGTCTATATTGTGAATTTGGATTTTCTATGCCATTATTAGATATACAGGGTGTCCGTTAATACCACGCGAAAGTGACACTGGAGATAGATTGACATTAGGTCTTTCAGATAGCATCAACATGACCTCAGTAAAAGTCCGCAGGTTTTCGAGATATAACCACTTTTGTGTTTTTTTAAAAATCTCCAATTTTCGGTTTTCAAACTCATGTTTTTTTTTACCTAGGCTACCCTGAATAGTTGCTTTAAACAATAAAGTAATAACTTCACCGAGAACTAGAACAAAATCCTTTAAAAAAAATGTCTAACTTGTTGTATTTTATGACGAAGTTAAAACGTTAACTTAAGTTTGACTGACTGATGTGAAAAAAAATCAGACTGAATTGACAAATAATCGTAAAAACTGGTCCATTTCCAGCACTTTTCAAAATGATACAACACTACCAATTTTTTATGTCAAAACCTTAGAAATTATAATTTTGTCGCGAGGGATGTGTTTATTCCGAAATAATTACAAATTAAGAAAAATGGACAAGTGTCACCTGTTGCCAAATTACATGTTGCTTGATATTCTTTCCTCGCTACCGTTTCAAACAACCATTATTTTTGCTCTTCTTTCTCTTTTATCTCACTTTCCCTTTCATTTTTTGTATGCAAAAGTGGTGATATCTCGAAAACCAGCGGACTTTTACTGAGGTCATGTTGATGCTATCTGAAAGACCTAATGTCAATCTATCTCCAGTGTCACTTTCGCGTGGTATTCACGGGACACCCTGTATATTTATGTTCTGTGATACATTCTATTCATAATTTCATTCTGACTGCGGCCCCGTGCAAATTGAAGTTGTATTTAAGAACATTCGAGTTGAGAAATTTGTGAAACGAAGGCACACTTCAAAAAGTTCATTGCTGTTGTATAAAAATATGATGCATTCCAGTATTTTATATACAGGGTGTTTCATTGGGAAAGGGAAATACTTCACAGGTGCATAGGTGGCACCAAGACGGTTTTAGAGATACCCCATTTATTGGGTCTCACTGTCTTCGTAGCCGAGATACAGGGTGTTTTATGAATTTTGCCCGTTTCTTCCTGACGCCGTACCAGACGAACCACCCGGTATATTTTCTTCATATTTGGCGAATATGTTCCTAATTGAGAGCCGAAACATATCATGCATTAAGCGCCTCGAAAATCCAGGTCCGGGTTAACAAAAAATTATGAATCGTTTGAATACTCGAAACAACACCCTGTACATCGGAATTTTGAAAATCTGTTTTAATATGCTAAAACACCACTAAAAACTAAAATGGGACGTATACTTCAAATTTTCGCGCAGAAAGTTTTACTGCACAAATTTTCAAGGTAAAAGTGAAGTTTTAGGAACTTGGATACCCGAAAATGGTTTGAAGTGACTTTAACAATTTATATCAACAATATTGCATCCATAATTATTTCAACATTACTTTGTAATTAATTTCCACATTGGTTTTCCTTTTTATAACCGTATACTTGAAAATCCAGGTCCGGGTTAACGAAAAATTATGAATCGTTTGAATACTCGAAACAACACCCTGTATATCGGAATTTGGAAAATCTGTTTTAAAATTCGAAAATACCACTAAAAACTGAACTGAGACGTATACTTCAAATTTTCGCGCAGATAGTTTAAATGCACAAATTTTCAATGTAAAAGTGGAGTTTTTAAGAACTTGGATACCTGAAAGTGGTTTGAAGTGACTTTTAACAATGAATTATCAAAATATTGAAATCCATAATTATTATACGTAATAATGCAACTCACTTCTCAATAAATGAAAACTAATGTGGAAATGAATTACAAAGTAATGTTGAAATAATTATGGATTCAATATTGTTGATAATTCATTGTTAAAAGTCACTTCAAACCACTTTCAGGTAAGTATCTTAGTTTTTAAAAACTTCACTTTTACGTTGAAAATTTGTGCATTGAAACTATCTGCGCGAAAATTTGAAGTGTACGTCTCAGTTCAGTTTTTAGAGGTATTTTCGAATTTTAAAACAGATTTTCAAAGTTCCGATGTACAGGGTGTTGTTTCGAGGATTCAAACGATTCATAATTTTCGTTAACCCGGACCTGGATATTCAAGTATACGACTATAAAAAGGAAAACCAATGTGGAAATAAATTACAAAGTAATGTTGGAATAATTATGGATGCAATATTGTTGATTATTCATTGTTTAAGTCACTTCAAACCACTTTCGGGTATCCAAGTTCCTAAAAACTTCACATTTACCTTGAAAATTTGTGCAGTAAAACTTTCTGCGCGAAAATTTGAAGTATACGTCTCAGTTTAGTTTTAGTGGTGTGTGTTCGAATATTAAAACAGATTTTCAAAATTCCGATGTACAGGGTGTTGTTTCGAGGATTCAAACGATTCATAATTTTTTGTTAACCCGGACCTGGATTTTCGAGGCGGTTAATGCATGATATGTTTCGGCTCTCAATTAGGAACATATTTGCCAAATATGAAGAAAATATACCGGATGGTTCGTCTGGTACGGCCTCAGGAAGAAACGGGCAAAATCCATAAAACACCCTGTATCTCGGCTACAAAGACAGTGAGACCCTATAAATGGGGTATCTTTAGAACCGTCTTGGTGCCACCTATGCACCTGTGAAGTATTTCCCTTTCCCAATGAAACACCCTGTATAATGTTCGGTTTCAGACGTTGTTTTTTCTAATTCCACGACCTAATGTAATTCAACCCAATCCAAAAAAACAGTTTATAGTCTAGGTACTTTATTTGCACTTATTTTACATTAATTTTTCAATAAATTATCATGCAATTTATATGAATTAGGAAAACAATTCCGTTCAAGAAGAAATATTTTTCCAAACAATAGCAAATTAGAAGGAATGCGAATATTTGTGTATTAACTAATAGAATAGATTATATCATTCGGAAATTCTGAATCGGGCTCGAATAATTTAAGCAGCTGAAAAAAATTTTTTCGTCAATTGAAATCGAAAAAAAAGTCAATTCGTTGTCTAAATCATGATAGTGGTCAGCTTTGTTATTAATCAAACGTTTCGGATCTATATGAATCTATGATTTCTAAGATATCGAAATCATCGTCAGATATGGTCGATTTCACCCAATAAATTCAAAAGATCCATAATATTGAATGAAATAGTACACAATATCAAAGAGACAAAGAAACAACACATAACAGAAACAAGTAGAAGCTAGTAATTCTGTTCTCGGTTTGAGGTTATGAGAATTTACTGTCATTGCTCTTGAGAAGAGCTAAATTCCATCATGATATTCGTTGGCTTCATGGCTTAAAATAAGAACATCTTAGCATGTGCTTATTAACATGTGGTGTTAAATGAATTGCGTCTTAAGGCCATCTTAAAATTTTAGATGGACTTAAGTCGTATTTTAATGCGACGGAACAAGTGGTCAGTTATTCAGCTGTCTCAATGTCTTTTCGGCAGAAACGACTGGTATCATTATATTTCGCGGCCTCGTGAGTATATTTGAACTTCAGTTCAAATACATACTGAGTAAGAGAACTTTGTAGTCCAGAGGTGCGTCAAGTGGTGACACACCCTCGAATTTTGGTATCAAATTGTTTTGAGAATTTTGTGCCAATTTGTGCCGTATGTTATGAATTTTGTGCCCGTTCCGTCTAGAGATATTTCAAGTTTTTCAAGTGTGTCACCAACTTGACGCTGTGACACACTTGTGGAAATATGAAAATTTCTTTCTTTCAATAAATTGTGCCCATTCTGTGCCAATTTGTGCCGTATATTATGAATTTCGTGCCCGTTCCGTTTTCGAGATATTACAAGTTTTTCAAGTGTGTCACCAACTTGACGCTGTGACACACTTGTGGAAATTCGAAATTTTCTTCTTTCGATAAATTGTGCCCATTTTGTGCCAATTTGTGCCGTATGTAACGAATTTTGTGCTCGTTCAGTTCTCGAGATATTTTGAGTTTTGTTTGTGGGGAGCGTTAAGTTGGTGACACACCCCTCGAAATTTGGTATCAAATGTTTGGGGAATTTAGTGCACATTTTGTTCTAATTTGTGCCGTATATTATGAATTTTGTGCCAGTTCCGTTTTAGAGATATTTCGAGTTTTTCATGTGAGTGACCAAGTTCACGTTGTGTTATTCCTGTGAGATGAATTGATGTAGCAGAATTCAAAGACGAGCGTTAATTCCATGTCATAATATTATGTGATCATTTTGAAGTATGAGTTGTTGAACTGGCAGACATTCGGTGAAAACAACCAAATTTCAATGATTCGACGGCCTTTTCACTTAGAATGATTATAACAGCGCAGTTGGCGTTGGACTATCATAAATAGTTTTATTCTAAAGTAAACTTCGATTTGAACAATCGATACTGTGAGCTTAAGCTGTTGGTTTCGTGATAAATTGAATAATGTTACTGGAATTATAAATTTGTAGAGAATTTGTGAGAAAAGAAAGAATAAAAAATTTCCAAAGCAACCTACGATGGTACAATCATTTATAAAGACCCCGTATAAGTACAGGCTTATCGAATATGTTGACACATCCTCAGTTATAATTATATATTAGTAATATTCTTCTTCAATCCATAATGAGCTATAAACGATTCAATAAAACAGAAAATACTCATTTTTTGGTCTGATTTAACCGGACTATCTACCCTTGATACGCGATCGTTTCGTTGCGTTTCATCGGCAAACTGCATATTCGGGTTAATAATACATATCCCGATAGGGTTTAGTGAAAAATTGGTTAAAGTGACTTGAAAAAACTTATCTCAGGGCAATTACCAAACAATAAAATGCTAGAATCATTGCGTTGAAGCATAATACCGATTGATTTTTTAAGTAAAGTTAAAATTAAAATTGTCAGTAAAATAGCCATAATAAAATGAAGATTTGTATTGGATTCAAAAATCCAAATTATCAGTAATGATTATTTCATGATGATAAGTATGCAGCTGACAAAGTAGAGTTATAAGATTAATGTTTTTCCTTGTAATAATAATTGTGCCTCCTCATTTTATTTTGTCACAAGCCGTCACTGCAAAACATATGCTGTACCAATCCTTACTCGATTCTCGTTGATCGTGGTTGATTTGCTTGTCTTCTCTCTAATCCGTGTATTTTTCTGCTTCATGGTGCAAAAAATCAGGGAGCGAATAATTCATTATTCAGGACGATAGAACTTACCTACTGCTGAAATGAAGGGAATAAAAACAACATATTAACGAGAATCGTTAGATCAAAAAATTAAACTTATATTTTTGTTTACGAAATAAGCATACGGTGTACTGATATATACTGATATAGAATATCAATAAAATAAACCACTCATTCTTAACATAATCATTCTTCAATACCTCTTTGGTCCCTCGAAATTTTGTAAAATTTCAGGAAAGTTCTTTAATAATTTTGATGACAGTTGCGGTAAGCGTTCATCCAAAATACGAATTGTTGATGGTAAAGAATTTTCTAATTCTATGAAACGTTCAATCATATGGAAGGTCGAATTCCACCTTGTTGAGATATCTTGATCAAGTTCTATAGAATTTCCACATCAGAATGTGTGTTTGAAATTTCATCAATTCTGAATTGGACAGACTGTTACGACTGAAGTGGGAAAAGATTGTTTTTATTTTTGTGTTGATGGGTTGAACCAAATCCAGAGCGTCTTGAAGTAAGTTTCAGGAAATGGGCAAAGCAACCGAAAAATTTACAACAACACTCGTCACTGATAGCCTTTTCTATATTAGCGGCATTATGCCTCAAGTTGGTGACACTCATGAAAAAAATTAAATATCTCAAAAAAGGGAAAAATTTCCAAAACAATTTGATATCAAAATTCGACTGGTGTGCCACCAACTTGACGCTCCTCACAAATAGGTAAAAACACTAAATATCTCGAAAACTGAACGGACACAAAAATTCGTACGGCACAATTTATCCAAGGAAGAATATTTCCAGCTTTCCTCATATGAGTATTATTGTGAGGTTGGTGACTCACAGGAAAAACTCGAAATATCTCGAAAATGGAACGGGCACAAAATTCATAGTATACTGCACAAATTGGCACAAAATGGGCGCAAAATTCCCAAAACAATTTGATACCAAAATTCGAGGGGTGTGTCACCACTTGACGCCCCCACAAACAAAACTCAAAATATCTCAAGAACTGAACGAGCACAAAATTCGTTACATACGGCACAAATGGCACAAAATGGGCATGGTTTATCGAGAGAAGAAAATTTTTGAATTTCCACAAGTGTGTCACAGCGTCAAGTTGGTGACACACTTGAAAAACTTGTGATATCTCGAAAACGGAACGGGCACAAATTCATAATATACGGCACAAATTGGCACAGAATGGGCACAATTTATCGAAAGAAAAATTTTTTCATATTTCGACAAGTGTGTCACAGCGTCAAGTTGGTGACCACACTTGAAAAGCTTGAAATATCTCTAAAACGGAACGGGCACAAAATTCATAACATACGGCACAAATTGGCACAAAATGGGCACAAAATTCTCAAAACAATTGATACCAAAATTCGAGGGGTGTGTCACCAACTTGACGCAGCTAGTTGAGTAAGAGAAAATATTTTGTTGTCTTCGTTAACTATACAGGTTTGGAAACATTTAACGCATTTAACGAGTAAATCTCCAAGTCGCTTTGGCTCCAATGGAGCAGTGAAATAATCGAAACATCAGTGCGATGCCATATGAAAAATACATGCAGGACATGCAGAATGAACGCTGGAATCGTGGGGGGATGTCGTTCAGCGCACGATACATTTACACCGGTATGCAACGCGCATCGAGATGTGTCGTCACTGCGGAGCATTTCCATTGCATTTGCGGGATGGAAGTGTTAGAACTCCAGGGAATAATTGGAATAATGCAATTTATCGCAAAATTCATTGAAAATGCAATTTAACTAACAATTTCAAATGAATTTCTTCGATGTCTTTGTTTGTTGATTCTTAAGTATAAATCAAATAAATTGTATAAATATGATGTAAGTGGAGAAGGAAAGTATTAATGTTAATACAGAATAAATTATTGAAGGTTCATTGAAATACTTCGAATAAATGAAAATATTTTTATCATTTTCAGGGAAATTTTAATGAATTTCACTTATAATTCGTGAATTTGAAAAGTTTTTTGTTCACTTTTTTTTCTTCATTCTGAAAACTGATCTTCTTATTTAGATCCCTGTCTTAAGTTGGTACGGATTGTGCTCAAGCAAAAAATAACATCAAGCAAAGCAAAAGAATAACATGGAATCTGAATGTCATTTTTCAGTTTTGCTACCGTGTTATCTTCTAACACTTTGAAAATATTTTTTCCTCAGATTGAAGTACTGACGGGATAATTCCGAATTAACTCTTCTGTAATTCTTACAGCCAAAAACTGCGTAATTAGGCATGAATTCAGGTATCAGGACAATAATAATATAAATTCCACTTTATCTCTTCTCCTCAATGACGTAGATGAGCGCGCCGGACGAGTTTAGACTCCGAATCTGGCATACCGGTGTGAGTGTATCGTGGTCCGCGATGAGCCATTCGAATAATATTATTATTCCAAACGAGGAGAAAGTGAGAGCATATCAGTTTGAATGTAATTATTAGATTCTCTTAGCTACTTATTGAAAGGACAATTTTTCCAGCTCGTTGAGTAAAAGGAAAATGATTTTGCCTTCCTTTTGCCTTTGATCATTTACAAGATCTTGTTCTTCCTTTGTTTCTAATTCATAACTGCCCAAGTTTTATAACTCGCTGAAAATCATTGAATGACTTCGGCCTAATGAAAAATTCAATTCCTTCATCCTAGCAAGCTGAAGGTCAGGAAATTGATTTCGTATTAGTCTAACACTGTTTCTAACAAAAAAAAACGCAAAAAAACTAAAAAAGGTATACTCGCATCCTAAATCAGAATGCTAGGTCATGCGAGCAATTTCCAGATTAATCTCCTAAGTGTTCAGTGAACCGAATCATTCGTCCTAATGAAGAGTATACCTATAAAGCTCGAAGAATTCCTTTTTCTCCAGTCGCTCATCAGTCTTCTCCAAACCGGTAGCAGGTGGTACAGAAAATCCAATATCGCTCTTCAGACATCTAATTCCGACGTGTTTCTTACAAGGAAGGTCTACCTCCGCGCATTACAGCCCGATTAAATATAAAGCTAGGAAGAGGCAACATCGTGGGAGGCATGTGTGTAGAAGCGAATTCCCTCAGGATACACAGCACAGACGCAAATTTCATTCATTCAAGACCCGTTCCGGATAACCTTGTACCTCTTGCTTCGCTGAAGTTGAAGCTAAATCCGTCTTGATTACCTCTGAAAAGGAATTGATATTGAGTTCTGAAATGGATTCAATCAGATAATGTGAAAACGATTCATGTCTTCGCGAGAAGTGGAAATAAACAAATTGGATAAAGCACAATCTTATGGCAGGTATAATGACAGTGAAAAAGTTTTATTCTTAACAGTGATTTCCCTAACTGTTTCTTTCCTTGAGGAAGGAACTTTGTGCTCGTTTCAGCAAACAAATATAATAAAATGTGGATCTCAACGCTTTCTCATAAATACAAATAATATGGCCTTACAAAATTTCTTGCAAACTAAACAATATAGCATGTGTATTTCTGCGTATTTCACAAGAGCACACAGAAGAAACCTCAGAAAACCTCTGTCTTTCCGTACGAGTGAATAATGAGCCGAAAATTTTCATATCTAAGGGGTCATTTTCATGAGATTCGAAGAAAATGTGAAGAGTAATATGCATACCACCTCTTTGCCTCAAATTATATAATATCTTTATAATTAGAACTGTGGTTTTTTGGCTGGGTTAGCCTTCCGGAAAGTGTGACCTTGTATATCTTCTGTTTTCTACCCTACTCATTCATGGAAACCGGAGGTGGTCGTCAATAACGTTAAAACCAGTAACATCCTTAGTAGCATTGGCCGTTATCTCTTGGGCATCTAGGACCGATTTCCCCATATGAATTGTTTTGAGGCCACCCATGTTATGGACATTTGCATTGATATTTATACAATGTCCTGTCAGCAGTTCCACCATCACCCAAAGATCCAGCTCATGCCATCTTCAGGATCTTTCAAGTTCAAGTAGAAGTAATCATTACGAATTTTCTGACCTTCCAGGAATATTTCTCCAGAGCGTTGCTCTGTTACTCAACTCCCTCTGGCCTCTTCCTTATATTGTACTTTTTCAAGCCCATAGGTGTTAACCTTGATACACTTTTTGCAAGCTCATCGGATTTTTCATCTCATTTTTGATCAAAAAATAACAGTGACATTGGTACTAGTCCTTGAATGAGGGCTACCGCGTATGAAATTTCGCTAGAGGCGCTAGTGTTGCGTGAGGTCCACGATAATTTGAATTGTCAAATATTCAAACGTAATTGTGAATCTGTATTATGTTTCTTTCAACCTTTACGCGGATGTAAGTAGTTTACATACATATTCAGATTAATAACAGCAATATGAATTACGGATCGATGAATATCACTGCTTTGAAAGCGGTATTAAAAAAGATAGGTGCCAAATTAAGCGGGCTAAAAGGAAAGCTAATTCAAAGGTGAGTTTTTTCAGAGGTTCAATACGCATTTCTTGCGGAAGGTATGCTGACTTATTGAGTTTACAGTTATAGTTTTCTTTTTACAGATCCAAATACTTGATAGGAATGATAATTCCCAGTGGAAACGCATTACCATGATTTGAAATAAGTTTATTGCAGACGTATGTTTTCATTTCAAGAGTAATTGCTTTTTATCATACTTACATGATAGCTGAAAAGTGTTAAAACTTAGAGTTAGAACAATAACTCCTCACACACAATCTTTTCATTTATCATTATAAGTGGAATATATAGAAAACGGTATGTACAAAAAGGAAAACGTGAGAGATCAATGAGAAGTATATTAACTGATGACTTTCATTTAAAGTATGGTAACTTATTCATTTACACAGGTCCTTTTCTCTGTGCGGTGCCTTACCGGCGGCCGAACTGAGGCCTAGTGGCCATTGTTCACAACACAGGTCCTTGATATATATATTTTTACAGTAAATGTTTCTCCTCGAATTAGTGAGTTGATTGATAACAAGCATAACATGTTTGTAGTTGAAAAAATCCAAGTAAAAAGTGTACCATTTAGATTTTCTATTTGAAGTATATTTCTGTTTACTCTCAAGTTCCGACAAAAAGCAGTATCAGTTGAGCTCACATGACTACATATAGATTTTCCTCTACAGTTGAAACGATTCTTGCGTTTTCAATTTCTTTCTGCGTTCAAAAACACTCTTTATACTAGTATTTTATTATGTCTGTCCTCACCTTCATGGTACCCAGAAAATTGGCTTGGTATGATTTCATTTTAATTTAGGAATAGCTGAAAAATTTCAACAGTAGATACAAGTAATACGACTATTTATAACTACATTTAGGTATTCAATTGTAAATGTACCTACACTGTCTGAAGCAACATAATGTGAAAGATTATTAGGTAGTACTCACGGTTTTGTATTAGGATAGTTAGGTATTATAACCAGGGTTGAAATGTTTTTCACAAACATCGTGAAGTTTGAAGGGGGAACATCAGCTGCTTTAGGGCAGTCTATCGTTCTAAGGTTCGGAAACTTAAGTCCTCCCTTTTTCTGAAACAATACGAACTGCAGAAACCCTGTGGCATGCTCGATATTGTACAGTATTCAGAAGATTATGATATAGGAACAAATGTATACTTTTTTCACACGACTTATAACACCGAACACTAATAAAAGAATTTTGTATAATAATAATCGATCAATGACTGTATACAACGAACTTTGACAGGACCTCACGCAAAAGAGGCGCCAACTAGTGAGAAAAAAATACGGTAGCCTCATTACATCAATGTTCGAAAAGAGCTGTTTCCAACCAAGAAGATTTATCGAACCAGGTCTGGCGTTCCACGTTATAATTTCGGAAAAACTCAGATTTTCAAGAAACTGTCTACATGCC
>CM024243.1:48734816-48860524 GCA_013421045.1 Propylea japonica | reverse complement strand
TACCTCAGGCTGGTCTGATGGGAACTTACAAAAAATATTAATTTCCCTTTTCAATGTATCTCAGCGGATCTATTAGGTCCATACTGAGAAACGGAAATCAGTATCTCTTAGTTATTGTTGATTGGTTCACTAAATTTGTATTGGTGCATCCCATGTCAAAGGCTACCTCAAAAAAATATTCTTAAATTCATTGAAAATAATGTTTTCCTTATATATGGTTGTACCTCAAATTTTTATTGTTGATAATGGCAGTCAGTTTGTCAGTAGGGAGTTCAAAAATTTGATGGAGACCTATCGGGTACAGAAAATTTGGTATAACGCCAAGTATCACCCACAAGTAAATTTTACCGAAAGAGTAAATAGAGTTATTGTAAATTCAATTAAGATGTTATATTCATGATAACCATAAAACTTGGGATAGATCTATCTTTAAGGTTGCTCAAGCAATTAGGCTTGCTAAACATGATGTCACAGGTTTTACACCGGCTTTTTCTTAATTTTGCGAGAAATATTCCCGTGACTGGCGATTATTATGGAAAAATCTCTGACAATGTGAATAATGTCATTTCTATTTCAGATAAATCGCAGCGTATTGATGATATTCAGGAACTTCCCGAATTGTTTATTGATGTTCGTAAAAGGATACATCAGGCCTATCTCCGAAACGCTCAACAGTATAATTTGAGAAAGCGGGATATCAGATTTCATATGGTGATAAGGTTGGAAGAGAAATACTATTTGTCTTCAGTGGCTAATAACTTTTCTGCTAAATTAGCTCCTAAATATGTACCTTGTGTTAGTATCTAAAGTTGTTTCCAATCTAGTTTATGAACTGAGGGACATGGATGGCAAAGATTTGGGTCGTTGGCACATTAAGGACCTTAAGTCCGTTCATGTGATGATTCGGACGAGGAATATTTTAGTGCAGATTCAGATAGCTCAACTTAGTTTATTTATTTTTATTTATCTTGGCTACATGACGGTAGTCGTATAAAGTTTTATGTGCGACATAGTGAATTATTGTTACTTCACGAAAAATAATCTATCTTTCGATAGTTCCTGTTGGGAAATTAGTATTTTTTGTGGGAAACACTTTTCAAGTTAGATGTGTTGTTTGATTCTGAATTATTTCGATGATTAGTTATCTGGAATCAAGCGATCATAACGTCATAATATTCTGGTGTTGCATTCAAACTTTTTCTTTTATCTTTTTCTCTTAACATTTTTTGTTGTCTGTTCAGCTATAGGCTGCATTTACTGTGGTATACCTTTTCTTTCTTTTGACCAGGGTTATTTGCAAACTTGGTTTTCATTGAACATAAAAAAAAAATTTGAAAACTTCTCAAGTTTCCGAATTTTTTTCCCCAGTTGGGGTGGTGTGTAACGATTAAGTCGTCCTCCCTATATGCTTTCCTCAGCCCGAATTTATGAAGCGCCACTGATACTAGTTCTGGTACGCATCGAAAGAACCGGTTTGGAATTCGCGATGTTTTTCCGGGATGAGAGATGTTCGTTTGTACGAATTGATGATTCTTAGATTTTCGCTTAGAGAGATATATTGTTAAATTGCTTGCTTAGTTGGAAAACAGGTGGAAAGTGTAGATTTTCTGGTGGAATATTGGCTGAGTATATAATTATTTCAATATCTTAATACATATCTTTATCTTCATTTATTGAATTTTATATATCTAATTTATATTTCTATATTACTGTTTACCTCTCATTTTTTTATTTCTCGGCACACCATCAGTGTGTTCTGAAAATTTTTTTTGGATACTCGCTAACACGCTACCAGGAAGTTTGTTGTCTTTCATGCTGTTTTATTACTATTCATATTCAATCTAATATCATTTCATTGTCTGAATTTTCTCTTGAAATAATTTTTTCGGATCATTTATACTAAATTAAATAATTGAATTGTTAATCTTATCATCTATTTCTCCTTTCTTTCCGGAAAGTTTCTTTAATCTTTGTTGTTAATTTTAATAATTACAATTGACAATTTTTATTTCAAATTCTCACATAAATATATTTTATCTGCTTTCTCAATTTCATCAGAACATAATTTTCTAAATTTTCTTTGTTCTAAATTGATTCCTGTTTTTCTCTACGCATGCGCAAGAATCGACATACTTCAGAAGAAGGTTCTGGAACTGGAAATTATAACTGAGGCTATTCCAACTGCTTTCCTGTGCCTGAAGTGAATTGAATACTACACCACCATCCATATTCTTCAGAATACACAGACACAGAAGTTTATCTGGAAGTACCTACATCTGAAATAACTTTGAGCAAGAAGCATCTGATCCAGTCTACTTTTGTTGAGGTCAACGTTATTTCCAAATTTGCCTGGAGGTCAGAGATCTACTTCCAAGGAATCACCCACGAGTTACACGTGAGGTTGTCAAAATTTATATTTCGATATAAAGCCCTGATCACTATAAAATTTCAATTCATAGAGATCACAGGAATTTTCTCATTTCTTTTTTTTGTAAATGTTCTGATTTCTAACGCCTTCAGCAAAACTGGCTGGCGCCCAACTTTCTTTCTTTTGTCAAGTTCAATTCAAATATTTGTGCTCACACCCTCACGTATCAAACTGAGCAGCCGACAGGCATACGTGTAAATTTTAGGCTGCACTTTCAATCTACCTGTTAGAGCGAACCATGAGAGATGTCCGTACATCCATCTTGCAAAACGTGTTCCTTGTTTCAGCAACTTGTCAAAACGAACTAATTTGGATTCCCTTGCGGTTTCACCCTAGTGAGGGATAGCTGCGCGGCGCCTTCCCTTCTCCCTCGGTACATTTAGCGGGGTCCCTAAATTGCAATCCTCCCCTGAAATTCTCTTTCGGAACAGTTCGCTTTTAGGTAACTTTCTTACACATATCGGAAGAATTGATTTGTTTTTCACTACTTCATCTCAGTTTGATTTTCGGTAGCATAGTCGGAAAAATAACGCAGATCTCTGATATATAATTTTCTTCTTCATGGTATAAGGAAAACGTTAATTCTTAAAAAATTTGATCTCATTTTATTCAATCATAAATGGGTATTGCCAGTATGATACAAGAGTTATCCACGAATACTATATAATCTAGCCATTTTACGTCCGTGGGGCTCGGCTTAAATAAAATCCATTAATAACAAGTGATTAATGTGATAAAATTCACTGCTGTCAGAAGCCCCATAGCTTTAGCTTTGATATAATTCTTTGAATTGGTATTTTTCAGTATTTAAATTACTCCAACTAACAAATATGGGTATACTTGTCAAACGAGGGCAAAATCTACTTTTATTATATCAATTAAAACATTTTTTATTACTGAATAAAAATGACCAGGGGCTTATTGCACCAAAATACTTTGAATTTTCACAAATTCGCAAGTGAAAATTAATTATGTTGCACACATTTCTCCCAAGATTAAATTTTTTCTTTTGCCACTTGCATTTCCACATTGCACTTTTCAATTATGAATGCGTTTCGTGCAATTGAATTCATTTGAAAAGTGAAAAGATGCAAAGTATTTGGTGCAATAGGCCCCAGTTCTCCTGAAATTTCTCATGTGTCAACTTGGCTCTTTTCACGCTTGTCATAGAAGTGTCTTGGCCCGGTCTCCAAATGTTGAATCTATTCAGTAGTCGAGAATAACGTATATTATGCTACTTGCGTATAATAGCTATTATTCGCTCGGTGATTCAGGCCACTCATCTACGGCTCGTAGCCTCCAACTTGCGAATAATAGCAAACATTATACGCTCGTTACATATATACAATTTTTTTCTTGTGGGCAACATTTAGCGTAGTGTTGAATACAGCGTGCCAAAATAGTAACGTAACTCGTCAATACTTTTTGTACGAAGAATCATTGAAGAAAATCCTCCACCTGTCTATTTTTTATATCAAAAGCATGTCGTGCTTTTTTGATATTTCTCACCCTCTACTCACCACTTCCCCTATACTTTATTCTTTTAAATGGGAATAAAAGGGTTTTGGTACATCAATGAAAGGTAATTTGATTACCTTTTCATCGAGAAAGAATTGGTTGGGTCGTTTTTTTCATTAAAATGAGGTAATAATTTACAATTGTGATTGGAGAGTAGTAAATCCACGAGTCCATAAATTTATAATTTCAAAAGCTGGTGGCTATGCTCACCTCCACAATTTTTTCAGAATTTTGTTATGGTCATACCAAAAAATATATCGCATTTTTACCAGATTTCCATATCCGCGTTTACATTAGAAATTGTACGAGTGGCAGTATCTACTTCTAATAGGCTTGTTTTATAGGATATTCAATGCGGTGGTTATGAATAATTTCGCTCTAAAAAAATTTAATATAAGCTCAGGCTGTTTACAAGATGAAACATAAAACTGTTATTTTTTTAATCCTTAATTGTTACAAGTCATTTGCAATGATTTTATACCTGAAGAATCATACCTAATTACACGAAGTATCTGTCTTCAATTGAAATATTGTATCTTTGTATTTTACTTTGTGTGTTTAAAAACTTATCAGGTAGAAGGATAAGGTCCAACAAACTAATATTCTATTCACAATATATTTATTTCAAAGTAATTTCCAAGTGGAAAGTAATAAGGCGATTGTTATTGAAAGAATTGTATACTTGTGTGTGCAAATTTTACCTGTAATTATTACTCAGCTCTTTCGATAGTTTCGATATACTTGACATGGAAAATTATATGGAAGGAATCAAAACTCAATTTTCACGGTGGATTTGTCTTTGTGAAAGGTATAATCGGTTGATTGATTTCGGAGCCACTCTCACTCAAACTGTCTTGTTTTTTAATTTTCATGAAATTACACACCTGGTCATTGTCAAATTAGACAGTGGTTTTCGTCACTTCTTCTTTTCATAGGATTCCCAAAAAAATTGAATTCTGGACAGTATTGTTGTTCTGGGCCCAAATAATAATCATAACCTTCGGAAGAAAGGGCTGATAATTGAATATTTTCAGGCAGGTTTGGGACGTGAATATCTCAATTGAGTTTGTCGGGTCAAATCAGTTGAGATCGTACAATTAAACGATTTGAAAAAATAATTCATGAGTAGAACAATTTTTCCATATTTTTCGAAACTCATATTTTTCTTGGATTTCAATCTGGTACTTACGGATTAGGGAGTAGAATATTTCTAACTTTCGTGAAAATCGTATAATTGGTAGTTAAAAATGTTTCTCCTTCTATATCGGAGATATCATGCAGAGCTTTTGGTTCCTTTTAATGACCGACCTTAAAAAAATATATAACTTAAGATCCGAAAATTTTCAAAATTTGAAATGGCCAAGGTAGGATTGTGATCCTTACTAGAGAATCGAATTCATAACGATTACAAATAATTTATGTCCGTTATCCATAGACAGTTTTTTCGGGTGATAATCACCAAAATCTATGAATGTACAAATGAATTAATAGCATTATTTTTTTATTGACCTCCAGAAGATTATTTAGTACTCTGACCTGATCACTGGTATGATGAATTTCTAAACAAAGCATTGAAATTTTTCTGAGAAGGGAAAAAAAGTCTAAACTCATTAGCCAATTTTGACTCATAATTATCTTGACTTAATATATTGAAAATTACATCTGACCTTTCTACGTCGAATTACCGAAAGTTCTGAATACATGTTGTCGAAATACTATATTTTTGACCAATTTAAACATTTTTTATGTATATTTCAAGTTACGTAACTGTACTATTCGAACCAAACGAATATTTTGGATACTAATTATGAAGTGATCAACAGTACTTACCTGGACAATTTATCTTCTCAGAGTTCAGTTATTCGAATCAAAGATTCGATTTGAATTCTCGAACGCCACTCGTTTTTATTCTGCTTCAATATGTTTACGGCACAAGTAAAACAAAGAAC
The DNA here is from genome assembly GCA_013421045.1 of Propylea japonica. Lineage (NCBI taxonomy): Eukaryota > Metazoa > Arthropoda > Insecta > Coleoptera > Coccinellidae > Propylea > Propylea japonica. Next base: position 48,854,629 of record CM024243.1, on the reverse strand, counting down.
ATTAATTGGATTCAACCTTTTCTTTCAATATTATTTTGAAAATTTTGTTTATTTGCTTTTTTTGTAAACTGTAACACTTAAAATCAATGCTGTTTTCATCTAAGGTTTAAATGGATCTAGAATTGAACAAAAAAACTTCTAATACGAAAGGTATTTATTTTTCAAGTATAAATTCATTTGAATATTCACACGAAATATTATAATCAGGTCTTCATTGAAATACTCACAAAAATCAAGTTTTCAAAAAGTATAATACAATTAAATAAACATGTGAAAAGAAGAAAAGATCGAATTTGAAGAAGATACTACCATTTATTCAAATTTTCACACGAAATGTTGATGTCAGCTTTATTGAAATCCTAACAAAAATAGAATTTTCAAAAATAAGGGTATAATACAACAAAATTCACACCTTAAAACGAATGTTCGAATTGAAAGAATATCCTAAAAAATTTAAATATACATATGAAAGGTATTTAGTACATACAAATCTGTACAAGTATTCACACAAATTGTTTCAATCAGGTACATTGAAATACTCAACAAATTTAAATTTTCAAAAATAATAATAATACAATTGAATTCACTCCAAAAATGCATGTTCGTATTTAACAATACCAAATTGAAATATACATTTGTACAGGTTTCCAACATGTTTTGAGCTGATAATATTTAATGGTTTCAAATTTTTCAATATATTATGATGGAAGATTTTTGAAAAAAACAATTGAATATCTGCTCTAAATAGTACTCGCAAAAATTACCACAAACAATGGGGACATTTATCGAAATAAAGTTATGTTCAAAAGGATTTGTACACTTTCAATAAGAAATATATCTAATTTGAACTAAATATCAACAAAAGGATCACGTTCGCGAGACAAGAACTAGAAAGAGATTTTAAATTTTAAAAAATCATTGAAATTGAAAAAGGACCGTTCCTTATGACAACCACTATATGTATTCACACTATTTACAACATTCCTCTTAATCATCAACTTTTATCGGCAGTTAGCTTACCAACTTCTTCAGGCTGGTGCTGAGGTTCATCAACTACTTCAGGCTGCTGCTGAGGTTCACTAACTTCTTCAGGGTTGCCACCCCAGTCTCGATAACTGCGATTATTTGTTCCCAGTTAAAAGGAACTGAACAATTCACACAACATAAATGTCCAAATCTCAACCACTGGTCTAAGCAATCTGGATGGTACACATGCCCACAAACCGTAATGCCCTTGATTGATTTGAAAATAGCTCGAAGACATAGGTTGCAGTGAAAATATCCATTTTCAAGACCTTCAAGAAAACTATAATAATGCAATTAGTATGGTTATTTCAAGAGCAAATCGAATAGTCATCCTTACCTATCGCTAAACTGTAGCACCGTTCCTTCTTCCGTTTCTGCTTCCACTTCTTCTTCCATTTGTGCTTCCATTTCTTGTTCCATTTCCTCTTTCTTGTATAAATATCCCATGTTGGAACTTCTAGATGTCACCAAATATTCACGATGTACACACTTTGAAAATTTGAATTCAAATGAAACCCTTAAGAAATGGTCAACAGGTACCTTTCTTAACTTTTCGTTAAGAAGCTAATTAGCCTTATCAGATGCTGAGAGGGGGGGGTTTCTATTTGTGTGAAAATACCCCTTCAATAAAAATGACCATTTCTCTAAATGAATACACCAATAGAATCTAAGAAATGTAATAAAGAGGGGGTCAGGTAAAGAAAATGATTACTTATTTTTGGAAGAGAAGAAGTGGGGTAATTTCAATAATCCTTCTTTACTATAAAAATTGGACAGGTACCTTTTGACCGTTTGTAAAAGAGTTCATAATATTTGAATTTAAAAGTGTGAACATTGTGTCATCAATAAAGTTCTAACATGGGGTAATTGTACAAGAAAGAGGAAATGGAAGAAGAATTTGATATAGAAATTGAAGAAAGGTAAGGATGATTATTTGAACTGCTCTTGAAATATCGATCTTAATTCAAGAATTTAAGTGTTTTCGAAGGTTTGGAAATTGGACGTTACCCCTGCACCCTTTGTGGGCAACCCAATTTTCACTCAATTAAGATTATTATGGTGTGTGGACATGTGTTCCACTCAAATTGTTTAGAACATTGATTGCAAACAGAAAATTCCTGTGTTCCAAGATGTGCAGTTCCCCTTCACAACCAACAAATATTATCAATTACAAAACCACAGCCTGTAGATGTTGAAGATAGTGAACAAATAGCTGGTCCCAGCTGATTGATTAAGGATTGGTTGTATATTTATAATCATGAAAGTAGTATTCAGAAAATTTTTCTTGGTTCAAATAGTTTTTATATCTCTTTCTCTATATTCATTATATTTCGAAAAAAAATTTTTATTCAAAATGTCAATTTAAGCAGCTGTTTCGATACTTTTTATCCTGTTTCAATCTTTTTCGTGATCTATTATTTCAATTTATATTTTTTCAGAATGGTATTAAAATTTACTTGTTTTGCAATGTGCCATTTTACCTACATATAATTTTGTTTCAGTTAAAACTGTTGTGTCATTTTTGTTTCCGATTTAATTTGACATCAGTACACATACTCATTCGTTCAGTAAGCTACTGTTTACTGTGAACTGAATATTTTGAATTCTCAACTTAATTGCATTCGTTTTTCAAATTTTATAAACACAATCGCAATGTGAGTAATAAATAATACCATTGAAGATATTTGTATATACCTACTCATAATAAATACTCGTAATTCACACCTATTTTTTATTTCAACCTTTATTAATATAAAATAAACAAAATTGTCGTTAAATATTACTAATTTCAATCAAGGAGTATTGCACTTGGCATGGAGTTAATGTTACTTACCCTGAACATAGAAGAAATAGTGATATATATTATTTTGAATTCATTTCGATATTTTTCTAATTGTGAGCGATATTATAAAAACTGATTTTTCCGAATACTCAAGATGCGCAGGCTTTAGCATATTATATGACTCTCAATAAGTGAGGTAAGTATTTCTACTACTGAACTTAATGAAAAAAAAACTTATTCCGTTCATTCCTAAGATTGGCTGCTTTTCAGACTAACATACTAGATCGAATTTGGTTCATATTTTCAAAACTATCAATTCAGATTTATGTAAAAAGTCGTATTTTGAAGTAAAATTATGCACAAGTCATCAATTCGGCGTATTAAAACATGTCTAACTTCCAAACGGTCAGACTGAGTCTCGGGTCAAGTGAAGCCATTTGAAATACGAAATTGAATATTCACCTATGTTGCATGTTCACAGTGAAAGAAAATAGAATTTTTTCATTACCAAAATATCGAAATTGGTCGCAGTGAAAAATAGTCCCGAATTCTGGTTGATATCATATATGTCATTGTTTTATTTTCGGTCTAATATTCCACTCCCTATTGATATATCCATTTATGTGAAACAGTGAATATCGCACAATCTTTTTTAATTCTTCATAGAAACTGCGACCGTAATAGACTACAGGCCCGTGTTGAAAAAATTATGGGTCATTTGAACCACCAGGTGACCTATCTAGAACGATATAAGAGCATAAAATAATAAGATTCAGTACTATGCCGTCACTTGTAAGCTGTCCAACTGAGTGCAGGTGAGCGTTCGAAAGTACAAGTAGAGTGGGTACATTTTGGTCATATATTTTTGTACGGCATTCTCAACACCGATAGATCCTTGAAAAATAATATGAAAACGCGCAGCGCCGTAAAAAAATTTGGAGCCACAGAGTCGAAATTTTTTTTTATTTTTTGACAATTGCCACGGTAATTTGGTCATTTGATTTTGTACGGCAATCTATGTCATACTATTTCAATACTGCTTCTAATCCATTATTCCGCAACGCCGTACAAAAATCATGAGACAAGGGGAAAAAATCGAGGGTTGCAATCCCCTCTTTTTCCGTGGTCCAGAGGGTGATTTGACACAACATGAAATAAACTTATTTCGAAAGTATTTTATGCATAGATAATATTTTTTCATATGCCGTACATTTAGTTGGTCCAAAGGGGAAAAAATAAAAAATCCATATACATATAACGAAATGTAAGGTGAATTTTTTTATACGGCATTTAGTTTATTTGTACTAACTTTCATGCTTATAGGTTCCTATTAGAAACTTGTTAACCCTCGAATAGTCGCGTCAAAATTTTTAACATAGGTAGTCGCGCCGGTCTCACAGACCGTGCTTACTCATTGAGCTCTGAATGCTAAGTGGAATGAGTTTTTGCCTAAAAATTCAAATGGATGTCTTTCAAAACATAACTGAGTGACAATAAAATGCAAGATTGGTACATATTTCGAATTGATGCAAATATATTGGGGAAATTCCAAAAAAATCAATTTTCTTTATACACCTTACTTCATTCAGTCATAAAAAAAAAAAATCAAACTCTAAAGATTTGAAGACTAGAAATAACAAAAAGTTACACCTTTCATCAAATAAATGATTCTACAAACATATTTTAGCTAATGAAGGCCATTTTCTAGGCAGTTTTTGTTGTGGGGGGAAATTTTTCCAACGCTTTACTTTATCTTTGCCAAAAAAACGACAGTGTATTACTTTGATTTTCTTCCTCATGATCATCATACATATTCTGCTCTGAGTCATCACTCGCAAGTTGTTGTTCTAAATATTAAAATTTTTCTTCAGACTGATCAATATCTGAATGTTCGTTATTTGCTATTTTATCCTCTTCCCCATCTAAAACTCTAGTAATTTCTGCAGTCGAGCTAGCTCTTTTTCGTACGACCACATGGCTAAAAACAATGAATTTACCTTGTTATAAGTATACAGAACAAAAACACCTGAAACTCACCGAACAATCGAACTATCAAGATATAAAAAAATATGGTACGAGAGTAGTTCGCGCCGGTCTCCCGACCGTGTCACGATATATTTTTTTTCGTACTAGCACGTTTCACGATGAGATTCGCAAGGACTCTCTGTCGCATCCTTACGGAAAATAGACGGAGCCGGAGATGCCATGCCCCCTGAATTTCTGAAAATTAGGATAAAAAGTGTCTGGCCGGTCCTCACAGACCGTGCGCGACTAACGGAGGGTTAATATGGGTTTGTATACCATCGATTTATACCAAAATATAGACATGTTGTCACTAATAATTCCAAAGTACAACATATTTTTGAGAAGTACTCATGACACTGAAGTTAGCAGACACCTGTGAAATTTAAGAAAGTTTAAAGAATTTGTACTTACAGTTTTTTTTAATTATGTCGATGTGCATTTTTTTCTCAATTTCTAAAAAATATTTTTTCAATTAAAAACATGAAAAATTGGTACATGTCTGCTAATTTCAGTATCATAAGTACTCGCACATTTTCGGAGCAACGTTCTGTTACGACCAGAAGGGTGAAATTGCTAGTGCTAGGTTGGAAACACGAACACTCAGACATACGTAGCTGAGATTTATGTGCAGCCATTTTCATTATTTTGAGAAATTATTGAAATGAATGTTTTGATTGAAAATAGTGAAAGTGATTAATTATTTTAGGCAAAATAAAGTGTTGTGATAAGATTCATCGTTTATGTTTCAGCAGGGATCTAATAAGATAAGAAGCATTTTGTTTCCAGCAGGTATGTTTTTCTTTGTTTTCAGTATCAACTTTTTTTGTAATATAGAGAAACTTGTCTCTGCAATATACAGGGTATCCCAAAAATACCACGCGAAATTGACACTGGAGATAGATTGGCATTAGGTCTATCAGATAGCATCAACATGACCTCAGTAAAAGTCCGCTGGTTTTCGAGATATCACCACTTTCTGTATTTTTTGAAAATTTCCAGTTTTCGGTCTTTTATCGCCTAGGATTGCTAGAAATTACTTCAAACTCATGTTTTTTTTTACCTAGGATATCCTGAATAGTGGCTTTAAACAATAAGGTTATAACTTCACCGAGAACTAGAACAAAATCCTTCAAAAAATGTCTTACTTGTTGTAGTTTATGCCGAAGTTAAAACGTTAACTTGAGTTTGACTGCTGTAAGAAAATTATATCAGACTGAATTGACAAATAATCGTAAAAACTGGTCCATTTCATGCCCTTCTTAAAATGATACAATACTAGCAATTTTTTTAATCAGAACCTTAGAAATTCTAATTTTGTTAATACTTTATTGTTTGAAGCAACTATTCAGGATATCCTAGGTAAAAAAACATGAGTTTGAAGTAATTTCTAGCAATGCTAGGCGATAAAAGACCGAAAACTGGAAATTGTTCTAAAAATGTTCATTTTTCTCGTCATTGGGTATCATTAAATATATCGAATTTTTCAAAAAAATTATTGTTTTATTTATTGACTTCATTACAATGAAACAAATTAATTATAATATATGTATGTATCAATAATGTTTGATGTATATACAGGTTGGGATAAAGTATGGCACCAAACACATATCTATTGAACGAAAAGGACAATATTATTAAGATTTTTACCCTAAACCCAGTATGTGAGCATTCGCAATCCCAAGATCTATCAACATCTGCAAAGATATACAGGAGGTCCCATATAAAGTAAAAAGTTTTTGATCGAAAAGGAAAATATTTTTTAGATTTTTACACTAAACCCAGTATGTGCGCATTCGAAATTCCAAGCTCTTTCAAAATCTGTACAAATATATAGGGTGTCCCATTTAAATTAAAAAGTTGATGGCATTTCCGGTTAAACCGGAAGTATCTCGTTAATGAAAATATGCTCATCAGATGCATTGTGGTCCATTACACTCAGCTGCCAAATTTCAAAAATATCGCCCGTTTCGTTTTAAAGATATTAGTTTGGTGCCAAACTTTATCCCAACCCTGTATTAAACCAAAAAGTATACAAAACTGTTGATTCTGGGATTGACAGTTTCAATTCTTGGACATAATATACACACTGTTTCAGTTCAGTTAGACGTCATAGTGATTTTATCATATTATCAATTGTTCTCTTCAAGAATATATTAAGCCGTACTGTATCAGCCTGAAAGATATGGCCTGCATAAAAATGTACGGCATATTTTTTTCCTGATTTATCAATGTTATTACAATTAAAAACAAGGAATAAAATGTAGAAAACTGCTATATTTCATTAATCTATGACATTTAAACTTTTACAATAATTTGCAAAATTTCAGTTTTTGTATTTCTCTTTAAATTTTTTAGAACGGTTTTTTTTGAACGGGAATACTATAAACAATTGTATTCTACCATATAATGTTAAAAAAAAATTTCTCGTACAGAATCAAATGACTTTAAAGCTTTTTAAATCAAGGATACGAAAAAATTAAGATAAATATTGATATACATTCAAATGAACAATCAGTTTTGACGGCATTATTTTCAATAGTACTTTTGAGTGCTAGATAATATTTTGGAACCGAAGCCGTACTTTTTCAAATCACCCTCTGGACCACGGAAAAAGAGGGGATTGCAACCCTCGATTTTTTCCCCTTGTCTCATGATTTTTGTACGGCGTTGCAGAATAATGGATTAGAAGCAGTATTGAAATAGTATGACATAGATGCCGTACAAAATCAAATGACCAAATTTACCGGGCAATTGTCAAAAAATAAAAAAAAATTTCGACTCTGTGGCTCCAAATTTTTTTACGGCACTGCGCGTTTTCATATTATTTTCAAGGATCTTTCGGTGTTTGAGAATGCCGTACAAAAATATATGACCAAAATGTACCCACTCTACTTGTACTTTCGAACGCTCACCTGCACTCAGTTGGACAGCTCAAAAGTGACGGCATAGTGCTGAATCTTATTATTTTATGCTCTTATATCGTTCTAGATAGGTCACCTGGTGGTTCAATGACCCATAATTTTTTCAACACGGGCCTGTAGTCTATAACATAATACGATATAATCCGAGATAGGTTTGAAACTTTCATACTCGTAGTCATTATGTGCTCGTTGTACATGTACAAAATACATTGTTTTTATTTTTACGAAACTAACTACTGATAATAATCATATCATAATTTTTCTTCACTAAACCTCCTCAATGTTGTAATTATTCGGATAAACATTCCATTCCTTTAATTTACAGTCCAGTTATGGTTTGGTATGTATTGATTCATAATTTTCATCACAAAACCCTTTTATAGAATATGCTAGTCACTTATTGAAACCTTAAAAGCAGATAACGCATTCTAACGAGATTTCCAAATCCATGTTCAAAAAAACTATTGTTGTTTCTGATAAGCTATTCGATGTATTTCATGTGAGTCTTAGAGACAATTCATATATTTTCAACAAAAGGAGATACCTCATTACGGAATCATATTTTATATTCAATACATGTCTACTAAAAACCGATTGAAAAATGCTGATTTCAAGAGAAACTATTTGAAAAATTATTCAACTGTGAAATTTCTACCTGGTATAATGGACTTCGCAAAATATTTTCAAGTATTATTGAATTGGATTCTTTATCTATTTCACGTACTTCTTCGAATACTCATGATGTAGGATATAGGTACAATATCTTAAATTATAGTTTAATTGCTCTCATTCAAAATATAACCTCAGGTAGCTGAGCTCGCCTTTCTTCAAAAATATTTCATTATAAATCATTTACATTGATTTTATACTTGACGAAACGTACCTATTACAAGTAGTTTGAGTCTATTGTTATATTTTGGATTTTTCTTTATGTATTTAAAAGGTCAAAAAAAATTTCATTTTATTAACCAACATATTTCACAGTCATTTCCAAGTAGCAAAGTCGTAAAGCATATACAGAGTGAATCCTGTTGAACTGTACATACTTCACACAGAGATAGAGGACACTTTGCTGGTTTCAAAAAGACCCCACATGAAAGGTCTCAAAACGATTCGTTTGAATTATACAGGGTGATTTCCAGTTTTGGGTCATATTTTCAAAATGCTCTATTGGGACGAATGAATAATCACAAATTCATCAAATTTGGTACGTAGGAGACAGTATCGATCTCCATACAGCTGAATTAACAGATTATCAGTTTCCAGGACCGGACTCTATTTTTCTGATATTATCGGAATTTATGAAAAGAAACACCCTGTAGATGAAAAGTCGATAAACCGGTCATGACAGTTCAAACTACACTGAAAACTCTTCAATGATGAGTAATAAAATCACGTGGCACACCTACAAATTCAGAGGAAAAAAAATTGAATATGCGTACACGGAGATTTTTTTGGACGGCCTAATTCACATGGAAAACCATACCCAAATGTATCAAACGTTCAAGACAGGAGAATATTATCAGTTTAAATCCTCTCGATATTCAAATATTCCAATATTCAGGTAATTTTCGTCAGTTTCCAGAACGGACTCTATTTTTCTGATATTATCGGAATTTAATAAGAAAATCACCCTGTAGATGAAAAGTCAATAAACCTGTCATGGAGGTTCAACAACACTAAATACTCTTCAATACAGAGTAATAAAATCACGTGGCACATGTACAGATTCCGAGAAAAGAATTGAATATGGGTACTCGGAGATAATTTTTTTGTACTGCTTAATTCACAAAAAAAAACATAACCAAATGTATCAAAATTTGAATATTAATGATTAAGATCTTCTACGCATTCAAGTATTCCAATCTTCAGGGGACGGACTCCCATTGAAGATTGGGTTTTTCAATAGATGAAAGATTCAACCTGAATATGGAACACCCCAAAAACTGTTACGGGAGAACCGAACAACATTAAATAACCTACAAGAATTTTTATGAAATCGCGAGACCACAAATAGATTTAAAAAAATTGAATTATCGTACTCAGAGATAATTTTTTTGGGCGGCTGAAGTTTAGTAGAAGAACTATAACCGAAATGCATGAAAAGTCGAATATTATATATATATATATATAATATATTAATATTCGCGATTTCATGAAAATTTCTTGTAGTTTATTTAATGTTGTTCGGTCTCCGTAACAGTTTTTGGGGTGTTTCATATTCAGGGCGAATCTTTCGACCTATCATCTATAGAAAAACACAATCTGCAATGGGAGTCCGTCCCTGATATTGAAATACTTGAATGCGTAGAAGATCTTAACCCATTAATATTCAACTTTTTGATACTTGGGTATGTTTTTTTTGTGAATTAGGCCGTACAAAAAAAAAAATTATCTCCGAGTACGCATATTCAATATTTTTTTTCTCTAAATTTGTAGTGTGCCACGTGATTTTATTACTCTTCATTGAAGAGTTTTCAGTGAAGTTTGAACTGTCATGACAGGTTCATTGACTTTTCATCTACAGGGTGTTTTTTTTTCATAAATTCCGATAATATCAGAAAAATTGAGGCCGGTCCTGGAAACTGATAATCTGTTAACTCAGCTGTATGGAGATTGATACAGCCCTCCTACGTACCAAATTTTATGAATTTATGATTATTTGTTCGTCCAATAGAGCATTTTGAAAACATGACCCAAACTGGTAATAAACCCTGTATAATTCAAACGAATGGTTTGAGACCTTTCATGTGGGGTCTTTTTGAAACCAGCAAAGTGTCCTCTATCTCTGTGTGAAGTATGTACAGTTCAACAGGATTCACCCCGTATATGGAAAAGAAATGAAAAGTGTCGATAATTGGGACACTGTCGATAATTGGAACATTTACCTTACCAGGGAAAGATGGTGAAATCCGATTGGTCACAGTTTAAACTAGCCGAGAGTTCCAAGACAAGAAACCACAAAGTTCCGGCAAAAACTCCGTCGAGTCCGTCGCGACTACCGACGTCAAGATGTTGTCATTCAGAGGTTTGGAAAAGTGCGCGAGTGCGAAAGGACCTTGTCGGACGCAGAAGGTCTGTGAAGTGAAAACGACTCGATCGGGTCGGAAGACAAAAATGCCTTCGCGTTAGGATCTATGAATATGGGTCAGTGTAAGACTTTGAACAATGTTTAAATTTTAAGTAGATTTAGTATATGTAATTTTTTATTTTGATAGATGATGTCTCTTTTGTTTTTGATAGACCATTTCTATGTTGTCCAAAATGTTTCCCAGCTGTGAGGATGTCAGAGACATCATAGAGAGTGTAGGCAATACAAAAAACAAGGGATAATACCACTACGGGATCTCAAAATCGTGCGAGTTCTATAAAGGTCGAGCCTGGAATGAGTGCCGACGAAGTACCAGGACCCGGCCGGGCGCCGGGGGAGAGTTCAGTTCGAGTTTAACCTCCCGTACTTCTGTGTATATTTGATTTGTATTTGTAATATATTTTCAATTGTGTTAACATTTATGTCAATCAAAGAAGATTAAAGTGATACGTCTAAATCAGATCGTTTTTAATCATTTATCGCTAAATCTATATCACCCATACATTACATATTTGGCGACGAGGAAAACGGAAATTATTTTTAAGTTCAAGTTTTTTTCGAACTTCGAAGTTAATTTTTTTTTGTGGGACAATTTCATTTTGTGGTGAAAAACAAAATGTCTGCAGGTGAAACCATGATACAAAGAAAACAAGATATGATCTTGCGCACCTTGCTCTGACGTCACTGGAGAGTAAATAAATCCTCTCTAACAATTCTAACCTATAAAAAGGAATGCTGGAATAATTCTCGTTCTTTTCTGTTTAGTGTTTCGTGTCGATAACATCTTGTTCGAAGTTCAAACTCAAATTCAAATTTTCAACCATGCGGCGTGCAGTGGCATTGTGCAATAGCGATAATCAGAGTAAAAACTTTGATAAACAAATTATGTTTTTTCGGTTTCCTACAAACCCAAAACTTTTACAGTTTGACTTGATGCCTGCAGGAGTGACAAATTTAATGTCGCAAACAGTAGAATATGCTCGAAGCATTTTTCAGAAGATTGTTTTCTTCGTGATCTACAGTTCGAGCTAACAGGGCAGCCATCAAAAGCCGTCGTCTTTTAAAAGATGATGCAGTGCCTACATTGAATATTCCAACTTCAGAGTATTCAGATAGTGAAAGGCAAGAACCAAGAGATAGAAGGAGAATAAAAAAATTGGATCATACATACATCTGCGTCATCGAGTTGGTAAGATCTGTTAACTATGATATGATGTGAAGTAAATCATAATTATATCTACTTGTAGTGATGAAACCCGTGATGAATTCCCTGATGAACCCTTCCACGAATCAGAATGTACTCAAACATTGATCACATCAGCACATCTGAAGGATGTTGGGTAAGTTTGCGCAAAACATAATTTCTCGATTTAGGTATAATCAGAGTATTCTGTTTTAGCACTAATACAGAATATGATCCCAGAGACTCCACCATTATGGGGCTTGAACAAAAGGTGGAAATTCTGAAAAAGGAAAATGAAGCCTTCCAGAAATTTTCACGCCAAATCAAATAAGAAAAATTGAAGAGTGATTGACAACTATTTTTTCGAATACTTTAGAGAAAGAGGACAACAAACTTATTGGCCTATAATTGCCAAGATCTTCGCTACGTCCTTTTTTAAATAGGGGTTCAACCACAGCTATTTATCCCTAATTCCATATGAACGCAGTTTAACAATCAAATCTTTGTGAATTACGCAAAATGATTTGACAATACAGATGAAATGAATGGGAAAGGAGGTTTTTGCCTTTATGGAGGGCGTAGCGAGAATTTTTTTTAGACAAATATGAATTGATAAAATCTTTTATATCTATTTTTCTTTCATCTATATCATCATCACAGTTCAGTTGGGAGGTTTCTGTGAGCCTATACTTGAAGAAAATATGATTGCGATAACTACTTTTTTCAATTTATATATGTTTTAAAGAAAAATTATTTGCCTTGAAGCGTTGCTAAAACATTTGAGAAAAAAATTCTAGAACGCTAAAACAAACTTCTCTCCGGATTAAAAATATATTTCATATTGCGATGAAGGGATTGCTATTTTATCTGATTGAAATTTTTATCTCAGAATAATTCATAGTAACATATGGTAGTGATTTTTATTTAATGGTAATGTATACGTTTGTTTTCAATATAAATTGCCTTTTTGAATTCTTTTTATATGGTTTCGACACTTTTCATTTATTATAAATATGTATGTAGGTACAAAGTATTCCAAATACATGTCACCCAAACATTTTACCCTTCAATAATAGGTTGTGACAAGAAATTTTTTTTATACAAATCATTTTCACCCATTCTCCTGAGCGATCTTTCACAATTCATAAACAACGTCGATATCGCAAGTTACCTTGCGGTATCGCGCGTGGAATATACGTCGGCTTCGGATCCTTCCGATTGCGCTACGGTACGTGGGATATGAATATGCGACCGGGTAGGTATACGCTGTCGACCGTGGAGGTTTAAACGCCCAGCACCTAGTCCCGCGGGCGTGTTGCTGGCCGGCCGGGAGCCACATCACCGGGGTAACTTCACATTTACGTCCTGAAATTCATGAGGAACTTGTTATTAGCGAAAATGTTTTGAATGAAAAATCGTAAAAATATTGGGATAATCATGTTATATAATATTTTTGCTTAAAATGTGGTACAACAAGATAAACTGACAGGACACCAAATCGGTTTATCTATTTTTACGATACAAATGTTTACTACAAACATGATAGCCCCCTGCAAACGCAAATCTTTGTTATGCTCTAATTTATATATAGGTGAAGATATGATAACCGACCACAAGTGTAAAACTACAAAGAGATTCCCACCGTTTGGCGAAAAAAAAAATCAGGATGTGGGGTTTTAATTCGGCCACATAAACTTCATCACATTAGTTTGTGGTTGAAAATGGGTAAGTTGAAACTTTCACTCGTTACTTTATGAAAATTAATCTCTGTTGTAAGTGTAAGTGTGTGTTACCAACCACCAACATAATATCTTTTTGAGTTAGATTTTCCATCATCTGAATAAATTTCCAATTGAGATCTTACTAGTAAAAGTTTTTGAAATATTGTATATCATAATAAATCCTACGATTTGCTTGTATAATAGAACTATACTATATATTTTTTTTCCCCCCACGATTCCACTAAGGCCAACTATTCAAAAAACTCTACATCACCTCCCTACAAAATTTTAAAAAAGAACGATATTTCAGTTCGCTCAACCTTATTGATGAAGTTATTATTAATTTTTCAGAAAGTTATTTTCACAATTTATGCACCCGTCTGAGGAGTCCCCTCGCTCCAGCTGAAAGCGTAAGTATATTTCAGTAGATATGCTAGGACAGTTCGGGGCACAAATAGGGGTAGTTTTACATGTAAATTCCCATAAGAGGATCTAAGGTCGATTTTGCAAGAATGGTCAATTTTGAAAATTTTTCTAAGTCCATTTCAAGGTCGGATGCTGAGTGGACCAGGGGGGTGAGAGGGGTAGGAGGGTAAGGGGTAGGAGGGTGAGGGTAGGAGGGTGAAGGGTGAGAGGGTTGGAGGGGTGAGGGAGGGTTGAGATGACGTCACTTTTTCTTCACTTTGTCACAGATGACGTAACACTAACATAAATTTTTTCACTTCATCAGGATTCGAACCTGAGACCTATGGATTTTGAATCACACGTCTTAACCGCTATGCTACCGGATCAGTTGAGTAAGGAGCGAAATAAGTGGTATAGTTGATACATCGTGTGTAAGCGTCGTGTACGTAGACATGTGGATTAGTGTCAGTAGCGGTTCGACGAAAAGGGTAAAAAAGGGTAAGGCGTTAGAATTCCGACGGCTATGATCCGAGGGCGCTGAGTCTGCGACCGAAAATCGCGAGGGGCTCGGGGGTAGGGGTCAGGGGTCCGAATTTCTGGCCCCAGGAGCCTCGCTTGGGATGTAAATTGGTTATTCTGAAACGCCGTTGATGATGAATATTTTGATATCATTTTTTTCTATGAAGTAATTTCCGTAGGATATTAGGTTATCAGGTCCGACCGCAATTCTTGTGGGTTTCGCTATTTCATCAAGTCCAATTCCCCATTCGGTTCATAGAAATATCCGAACGTGAAAATTTTTACAAGTTCCATTCAAGGTCTTCATTATCCTCTTGAACGCGAAAATTGAACAAGTCTGATTCAAGGTTGAACGTTAGATAAGTTCTACTCTTCAACGAAATTTTTACAAGTTCCATTCAAGGTCTTCGTTATCCTGTTGAACGCGAATATTGTACGATTCAGAGGGAGGTGTTGAACATGAAATTGGGTTGAACGCGAATATTTCATTCAAGGTTAATTATGTGGTTTATAGAAAAGATCTGAACGCGAAAATTTTTCCAAGTCCCATTCAAGGTTGAACGTGAGACATGAGAATATCTGAAAAGATCCGTAAAAAAATTTTCCAAGTCCGATTCAAGGTTAAACGTGACAAGCCGAATTCCTTTTTTCCCCCAATAAAATGTCATGAATGGGGTTAGACATACGGTACCATAGAGTTCATAATTGACTCGAAAAGCGCATCCACCATTTCACCCCCTACTACAACATCAATGGTTAGATTTTAAACGAATGATCTTCTTTCCCTTTTATTTATTTCTAATAAATTCCATTATGACACATGTTGATCTATTTTCCAAGTTGTCATCCATCAGTAATTGACATTTCAAAGGACAACAGTATTTCAAACCCCCTAGCTCTCCGCTCATCTGAACACATTTAGGGCGATTATTTTTCTCCAAACAATATAATACTAGTCCACAACTTATACATTTCACATGATTGTTTTCAATCTTCAATGTATTAGCAGGTAAAACCGATAAACATTTTTCATCCTAGAGTATCAACAACAATACAATTATAATGGCAGCTATTAAATATATCGAGATGAATATATATTTCGCTAATATTTCATTCAAAGATTCTTTCATATTGAAATAATAAGCAACACTGATTATAATGATAGGTATGGAGTCTTATTTATAAAGAAACTTTGAATAATGACCCACTCAATCTGAACGTGAAAAAATATCATAGTATATAGATATATTGAAAATATTCTCGTGATAGATATTATTCAAAGGGTCGAGCTAATTACATGTTCAAATTCCTCTAAAAAGGTACAAAAATGACATCAATGATTCATAAAAGGTTTAGTGTCTAAAACATTTGAATACTCTACCGTGGGGGACATTATCAAAACTTTTTATATTTCTGTCGCTTATAGAGACATAGGATTCGACGATTAATATATCATATATGCTGATAGATAAATCTATCAAAATAGAGTTCAACTCTGATTCAAAACGATGATCCGCATCATTAAAGATCAGTTCAAATTGTTGATCTCAGATCTCGAACCTAGACGGTAGGATATCAATATTATAAATAAATCGTGACAATGTGATAGCTCGAGACGTTGTTTTGAATGATAAAATATTTTCCTATTTCGGAAATGCAGAAAGAAGAGATAATATTCGATGTTATACGGTTCTGAGTTGGCTGATTTCTCATCCAAGGTTATTATATCAAGTTCCTTCATCATAACAACGTTATTCAGTGCTTATCTATATTGCAGTTTCTTCGCACGATCAGGAAACTCTACCCATTAACCGGTGAAAAAATGTGTGGAAATCGAACATTTGTCGACCTATCACCGAAAATTTTTCCAAGTCTCATTCAAGGTTGAACGTGAGACAAATCCTATTCAAGATTTCATATCTTCATAGAAAATATTCGAACGAAAATTTTTTACATGTTCCATTCAAGGTCTTCATCAGCAGAAACAATCCGAACGCGAAAATTGAACAAGTCTGATTCAAGGTTGAACGCGAGACATGAGAGCATCCAAGGTCACTCCATATCTTCAACGAAATTTTTACAAGTTCCATTCAAAGTCTTCGTTAGCAGAAACAATCCGAACGCGAAAATTGTACAAGTCCGATTCAAGGTTGAACGCGAATATTTCATTCAAGGTTATTTATGTCCCATGTTGAACGTGAATGGGGTTAGACATGAGAACATCTGAAAAGATCCGAACGTGAAAATTTTAACAAGTCTGATTCAGAGGGAGGTGTTGAACGCGAAAATTGTACATCTGAAGATTATTTCAGGATTGATTTGGATAGCTAGCTGATTTAAAACAATATGATAAATTGATAAGGATGATGCCATATTCAGGAGAGTTATTTCTTATCGGTTATGAATATACAGGGTGGAGGATGGAAACACTATAGGAAATCAACCATTTTTTATTATTTTCATATCTTGATGTCACAAACGGAAGCGTTATGATTACTAATTATGAATATATACAGAGAATCACCGCTTAGGTAATATTGTACATATAGAAATATTTTTATTGAGAATAAGGTGAAGTTAATAATCTTTCCAATATAGAAATCTTCTTCCTGGGTGCTTCAGGTTCTTCATTCTTCCGTTTATCAAGCGAATAGTGCCCCCAAGGTAGAGTGTTGAATGTTCCAGATACCAAATATCGCTTGTCATCTTCTGGACTCAAAGCTATTTTATCCTGCGTCAGTGAATGCACATGATGTTCTTTAGCTTGAATTAAATTTTGTGAAATAATCTTATGCTTCCAAGTTTCTAGACATTCTATGTAATCATTAAAACTTATTTTGTTTTTTACAATGGATTTTTTGATACCCTTAGCTTTCTTCGTGATACCATAATTTTGAGTCATAGTTTCAATTTCCTCCGGATCATATCCTTCTGTTTCCCATTGTTGTTTCTTCACATCAATCTCATCATATGAATTTTTGACTGCGTATAGTTTAGATCTGAGACCGACATAATCAGTCATCGGAATACCCCCATTCTCATCAGTCATCATGCCTAATACCTTCTTATTCACTTGAGGAATACCATAAGGATTATTCTTTGGGTAGTCGGAGGTATCAAATCGTGTATGACAATCTCTTTTCATCACTTCATAAGGATCTTCAAATAGCTCATATATAAGCGAGTCTGTATCAGTATATAAGATGGTACAACCCCTTCTGAACGCTTCATCCATATAGTCGTAATGGAAGTTATATATAGTTGTCTTTGCCAGATCTAGAATGCTCATTCCCACATAAATTGGTTTGTTTAAATATACTTCAAGTTTCCGAAGTTCAACTGCAACCAAGTTCTCGTTGAAAATAACAGAATTCTTGAACTCTGGTTTTGCAATGTATGATTCGGCGCCATAACGACCTTCCCATTTGGTTAGAAGATGGACGTTGACTCTCTTTCTTATGTTTTCCATCGTTTTACCAAATACCGCATTATTCATTAATTTGAATAGATTCTTCTCGAACTCATTCTTTGATTTCTTCCTCAATTCAGTATTAAGGTCAATATAGGATTTCAACCAAGCGGACTGTTTGAATTTCAACACTCTATGTATTTTTGTGAGAATGAGTCCATTCCTTAAAGCCTGCTTCAGATTGCGGTAGTGGATAATGTACTTCTTCTTGTGGTGTAGGGTAGCCATAAGTTTAGCATTCTGTTGAGAAGCATAGCAGGGTGTCCTAGTTTTTGAATTATAATGCTCTGGACAGAACGGAAGATCTTTATGCACATCGTGTTGTTCTCTAGGATACTCAAGGTCCACTTCCAGAATATACCCCTCTGGAGCATCATCAGGTACGGAGGTAACATCTATATTTGTATCAGTCCATTGAAAACCTCCATATGGTAGGTATTGTGACATTGCCCATCCATATTGATTGTTTACATCAAAGTACATGAGGTAATTTTCCGGTTTAGTAGGGTCATAATTAGGGATATACCTGTTGTTTGCGTGCGCTCTTCGTTTTCCACACACTTGACTTAGACCTCCACGTATTCCTCTTTCAACAAATAAAAACATATCAACATCAGTTAGAAGTTCCAATTCTTGTTTAGTATGTTTCAACATTGCATCCCACGTATATCCAGGTAAGGTGAAATAATGTGCAGGATCTAATCCATAAGTCTCATGAGTGCTTAAGCGAAATTGCTCAAATACATCAGCTAACAATAAAATGTCTGTTTTCATATATAGATCTGAATATTCGCCCAAATTCTGACATTGAAATTTTCCCATACAAGCTTAGCTCGCATATAGCTTTTTCGAGGACATTTCTTGTCTTCCAATTTATTATAGAAAGCAGTAATTGGTGGGAGAGAAGTTTCTCGGAAACGGTCATCAGAATCGATATAATCATAAGGCATTATCCCTTTCTTTGTAAGAAGATTTATATGCTCTTCAGATTCGTCAGTGAATTGTGATTTGAGGATGGGAAAATCTTCTAAACCTGATGATAATCGATCTAGTGAAGAAGCCATAAATCGAAAACTATCAATGAATCGGAAATTCATACAATAATCATCATAATGTTTCGTGAAGCTGATATATTTTTCCTTTGTTATAGGCAGTAAATCAATCTTTCCTTCCATCCTTGTAGCGATATCTTTTATCACAAAATTAGCGTCATAACCACTTAGGTTGTGAAATACTACAGGGATCGTATGACTATCCTTATAATTTATGTTACAACCCTCATGAGCGGCTCCACGGTAATTGTTCTCTGCTATAATATGATTATGATCTCGTACTTTTTTCTCTCCAGGTTTGAAACTTTCTTCGCAGATATGACAGTGGGTAGCCTTCTGAAATTCAATTCCTGTTGCATCGTCATATCAATATCATAAGGACATAGGAAAACTGTTTCAACATCTTCAGCAAATTGATTCATTTCATCTGCAAACCATTCCATGCAATTAGGACCTCGATATGAACGATAAAAACAGAGAGTGTCATCATATGAACACTTTACATAGTATCCAACAGCTGCTGCTTTGTGTTCTTGATAATTATTCTTTGTATTAGTAGGCTTCAAAATACTTTCCAGATCTGCATAAATAATGAAGGGAACCTTCTCCTTATTTTTGTGATTTTTAAATTTCAGGATATTGTTTCCTATCTCAGGCATTTTGATCGCAGTTTCATTCATTTTCCCACAATCTTCCGAATGACTATCAAGTTTTTCTGTGATCGGAAATAACGTAAACATCTATCACAAATGAATTTTTGTCCATCATTTTGTTTACTTAGCTGACTCGATACAAGTCGAGATAAATTTTTGATCCATACATAATGATATCGAGCTGGAGTATCATCATATCTATCTTGAACCAATAGTAAGTTGACGTGTCTTTCCATCTTGTTTTTAGTAAGATATGTTGGTAATGTAGCAAAATTCTTCTTTTCCTTCTTCAGAATATAGACGTTGATGGATATTTGATTCTGTTTTTCAAAGTTTGGTATTTGTTCATTGTCATCGGAAATTGATTCCTCGAGCTTTAATACTTTAGAATAATGAGGGTAATTGGATTTCTTGGGGGTTATCTTTTGCCCGGTACAGAGCTGATGTAACAGCCCATGCAAAACATGCATCATCATCGTTCTTCACGTTGATACAAGCTTGTTTCTTCAGGATCTGAGGAGGTAACGGAATATATGAAGATCCAAGTTGGGGTGTGAACTTGTTTATATTCACCCCAAGGTTAACAACATTCACCAAAGCCCATCCACTATCCCTTTCTTGAAATTCTTCAAGTTCCTTCAAGATGGGTATCAAGACATTCCTATTGAACCAATCGGTTATGTTTGTATCTCGGTAAATAGGTGAGTTTGATGTAGTAAAATATTTATATTCCTTTTGAACTTTATTTGCAGTCATGATCTGAAACTCTCCACAAAACACCATATTGACCTTTACAGCGGCATCTTTTTTCAGTGCGTTGAGAATTCTTCGTCGAAATATGGCCTCACAATCCAACAGAAAATCTTTAGGGTCTTTGTGTTTGAGGTTACTGATAATTCCTGTTCTTATACGGCTCTCGAAGGCGGATAATGAGTCATCCCAATGTACTCTGTTCCAAGCAGTTTCCTTTCGCGTACTCAGTCCTGCACCAATTCGTTGTTGTTTGAATTGATGTTTCAATGATTTTATTGAACGGATCTGAGCTTCAAGTTGCTGTTTTCCTCCAATAGAAGTACAACTTCGCAATTCCCGATATAGTTTTCTAATTGCTCTAGTACATTCCCTTACACCTTTTATTGCATGCTCATTATCAGAACTAGCGATGAACAAAGCCACTAACGACTTTATTAGGCGAAGACAATCCTCTATGTTGAACATTTTGCTGAAATGTAAAAACTTTCGCTCAACTTACAAAAAAGATACTTGAATAAGTTTTATGAGTACTATCTAGTATTATATTATCACTAGCGCCATCTCTACGAATATAAAGTAGATATAAAAATGGAAATGTAGTAGACACCCGACACCCACGGTACACTGGTACTTAGACCTGAGCCTTCGTGGTCTGTCTCAGATAAAATAATAAATAATGTTTAATAATTTGAGTAGACATGTAAATGAATGAAAATTGCCTTCACTTGTATCTAATTAGCCTTATGTAGGTTAAAGATATAGTTTAAACTATAACAACCAAAAATATACCGTTATTAGGATACGAAGATAACCGAAGATAGCCGAAAATATTTTTTTCGAAATAGCCGAAGGTAACCGAATGTATCTGAAGATAGTTGAAGATGTGAAACAGATATTAAAGCGGATACTAAAGTGGATACTTTCATATAAAAACGGATACTCATCAATAAAACGGATACTAAAGTGGATACTCATCAATAAAAAACGGATATAAAGCGGATATAAAACGGATACTATCAATCATAGAATTCGTAAAAAACAATCAGCTTAATCATAAAGTTATGATGGTGCCCCATGAAATAAAATATTATAGTTGATGAGCTACTATTGAATTCGAACACACCCGAAAGAAAAATTTATTGATCATCTTTAATAGGGAATATTACTCACCAGATCGAAAAATCACATTAAAACACCACTCAGGCGAAGTATATTTGTTAACGTTTCAGACTAGTTTCTGAAAATATAACTAGAAGCCTCTTTATATTATAGGTAACCAAAGGAAATGTAACCGCAGCATTGTGATAAGGATATTAATTAGAATAGATTTGAGTTTTTGTTGAAAAACTAGAAAAAAACATCCAATCGATAGTATACACATTCCTTTCATAATTATATAAAATCATACTGAAAATAAAATCTTACTCATATTCATTGATTTTTTTCACTCTATACCTATCACAAATGAAAACAATTAATTGAGTGTGATCTGAGATCATTTAATTTACTTGCAACTAAGCTTTTGAATACAAAAAGGAAAACAGGGAATCAGCATCTTTAAGTAGCGAATTCATTAAAAATCCTTAATATATGTGGAAGTGAAAACTAGAATACTCTACTAAATCTATTGTTTATTGAGAATGATTATACAGTGATAGTGGATGTCTTATACAAATACTACACCAGTAGTTTTCATCTCTGAGGAAATCAGGTAAATCATCTGTGGTAACATCCAATCCTAAAATTTGTCGTTTGAAATTGAAATTATTCATAATAAATGGATAAAATGATTGCAAATATTTGGATTTGGAAATTATTGATTATGAAATTCCTATATCAATCATAACTATCGTTGTTTACAAAAATAGCGGACTATGGATAATTTGTGCCTTAAGACGGGTGCCAATATTCCAACCTTGAGGATGAAATATGGTTGTGCAAGACACGTAATTTGAAAACCAAAAATAGGATCTACTAACTTCCGAAGAAAAAGACCCTTGCATTGGCATGATTCAAATTTTATTTTTTCCTAACTTCTCATTTACGTCCTGAAATAGGAACTTGTTATTAGCGAAAATGTTCGAATAAAAAATCATGAAACTATTGTGATAATCATATCATATATTATTTTTACTTAAATGCGTGGTACAAAACGAGATAACTAACCGGACGTCAATCGGTTTATCTATTTTCATAACCGACTTTACCGACCACAAGTGAAAACTACAAAATAGATTCCCACCGTTTCGCGAAAAAAGGATGCAAGGTTTTAAATACGGCCGCATAAACTTTAAGTTCTCAGTTCTTGTTTTGTGAGAACCAAAATGGGTAAGTTGAAACTTTCATTATTTTGGCTTTGAATTTTTCTCATGACTTGTTGTAAGTGTATGTATGCGTAACCAACCACCAAATATAAGTTGTCTCGATTTTCTCATTCTATACGATTTTTTCTGATTGAGATCTAAACAAAATTACTTATCCATTCTAATCACCTCATTCTAGTTTCTATTGTTTTTGCATCTGAAAGTTCAGCATACCTTTTAATCATGGTGTACTATCGTTTATAGAATATTAAATACTATTTCCTATTTTCAGATTTAGATCTGTAGTCGGTCTTGGATTCAAACAGAAATCTATGAATCGATGCAATTAAATCCGGTAGGGGTGGTTGAGGGAGAACAAAAATGGGTAAGTTGAAACTTTCATCCATTATTTTGGCTTTGAATTTTTCTCATGACTTATTGTAAGTGTATGTATGCGTAACCAACCACCAAATATAAGTTGTCTCGATTTTCTCATTCTACGATTTTTCTGATTGAGATCTAAACAAAATTACTTATCCATTCTAATCACCTCATTCTAGTTTCTATTGTTTTTGCATCTGAAAGTTTAGCATACCTTTTAATCATGGTGTACTATCGTTTTATAGAATATTAAATACTATTTCCTATTTTCAGATTTAGATCTGTAGTCGGTCTCTGGATTCAAACAGAAATCTATGAAGTCGATGCAATTAAATCCGGTAGGGGTGGTTGAGGGAGAACAAAAATGGGTAAGTTGAAACTTTCATTCATTATTTGGCTTTGAATTTTTCTCATGACTTATTGTAACCAACCACCAAATATAAGTTGTCTCGATTTTCTCATTCTACGATTTTTTCTGATTGAGATCTAAACAAAATTACTTATCCATTCTAATCACCTCATTCTAGTTTCTATTGTTTTGCATCTGAAAGTTTAGCATACCTTTTAATCATGGTGTACTATCGTTTTATAGAATATTAAATACTATTTCCTATTTTCAGATTTAGATCTGTAGTCGGTCTCTGGATTCAAACAGAAATCTATGAAGTCGATGCAATTAAATCCGGTAGGGGTGGTTGAGGGAGAACAAAATGGGTAAGTTGAAACTTTCATTCATTATTTGGCTTTGAATTTTCTCATGACTTATTGTAAGTGTATGTATGCGTAACCAACCACCAAATATAAGTTGTCTCGATTTCTCATTCTACGATTTTTTCTGATTGAGATCTAAACAAAATTACATTATTTGGTTTTAAATTTTTTCTCATGACTTGTGAAAAGGGTTGAGGAACCAACTAACAAATATCTTTTTGAGTTATTTTCACGTTTTTTGCCTTCAAAACCAGTTCATTTTATTTGAAATATGATTAAGTAAATACTTCTTTTTCTTGGGATGATCGGAATCTATACGTGAACGGGTGGTTTGTCGGTGTTCTCAACTTTGACTTAGCTGTTTCTTTCTATGTTTCGATGGGATATCGTTAGTTTTTCCTAAATGGCAAATCTTCAAATACGATTTAACCTATGACTGAACTAGTTTTATACCTTTTTGATAAACCATTAGATACTGCTGTTCATTCTGAATTGAATTGTGCATCAAACTGATATATCATAATAAATCCTACAATTTGTTTGTAGCCTTCAGCTCACAAAAAAACTTAATCTTATCCATTCTAATCACCTCATTCTAGTTTCTATTGTTTTTGCATCTGAAAGTTTAGCATAAGCATAAGTACTATCGTTTTATAGAATATTAAATACTATTTCCTATTTTCAGATTTAGATCTGTAGTCGGTCTCTGGATTCAAACAGAAATCTATGAAGTCGATGCAATTAAATCCGGTAGGGGTGGTTGAGGGAGAACAAAAATAGGCCGGTGAGGCTTATGATGGAGGAGAAATCCACAAACTCGATACAGTTGAATCCAGTAGGGGTGGTTGAGGGAGAAACAAAATGGGTCGGTCGGCCCTTATGACGTTATGGTGGAGAAATCCGCCAAGTATGGATTTTGAAGAGGTATGTTGTTATAAGAAGAAGTTTTTTTATAACTAAAAATTTTATAATTTTTTACAGATTAAAACTCTCTTCAAATATTTTTTTGTTTTTTATTGAATACCTTATCATATCATCAAAACATTCAAATTTAACTAAGATTTTAATCAGAGAAGGTATATGTAGAAGTTGTTAAATATGTATCTAATTAATTTGAAGAGAATGATATCAGGTTCGAAAGTAATCCTATAGACAATAGATTTCAATGATATGAGAGTGTTAAGATTAGAAAAAATCAATTTAATAGATATCTTTAGTTAGTTGTAACAATGAATATTAAAGTATAGTACAGTCCATCACAATAGGCTATTTCATATCCTAAATATGTACCTAATGAATGTGCTCCATCAGGAATTTGTGCGCCGGGACATCCCCCACAGAATAATAAGAGACTGCAATGATCGACAATTATAGTAAAAATAGTTGAAGATATTTATTGAATAAATATTACTCTATGTGGAACTCTTTGTAGTCGAATCGTTCGCCTTTCATTGATGTAAGAATCTGCAAACCCTCATTTGAAAAATTCTTATAGTAGATCATTTTTTCCCGCAAGAAGGAAATGAATAGATATCATAGGATATGAATATAATAAGTCGATTTAAATCATATATTCATATATATTTATTAATATATCAATACCTCACATCCTTATCCTTAAATAGATGTCTTCAAGTTGTTATGGGGTTGAAGATAAAAGGTAAGTTGAGTTTGAATTTTCAGCGATAGGAAATTTTTCATCTAATTGTTTGATTTCCATTAATTTTTTTACTGATATTTTGAAATCTTGAGTATATAAGATCGAAGAGGTTGTAATGAATAAGCATTCAAAAAATGAATGGTTTTTAATAGGGGTCGTTACATGTACCACCTATGGTATGGTATGGTAGCTTCAAAATTCCAGTTTTTGTGATAATAACCTTGGACGATACTTGGGGTGATCGGTTCAATTACTAGAAACTTGAATTCAAAAACGATGCTCTGTACCTAGGAAAACCACAACGAACCACAACAGCTGTTGTTTTTAATCAACTTTTGTGAAAGTAGGACAAGGTTGAAATTTTCGGTGATAGGTCGACAAATGTTCGATTTCAAATTAATTTTTCATCGGTAATAGGTAGAGTTCCCTGATCGAGCGAAGAAGCTGCAATATAGATGAGCACTAAAACGTTGCTATGATGTGAGAACTTGATATAATGAGCTTGGATGAGAAATCAGCCAACACAGAACCGCATAATATCGAATATTATCACTTCTTTCTTCATTTCCGAAATAGGGAAATATTTTATCATGTCATAACGTAGAGTCATTGATGTCATTTTTGTACCTTTTAGAGGAATTTGAACATGTAATTAGCTCGACCCTTTGAATAATATCTATATACTATGATATTTTTCCCAGGATTCTGTATTCAATCATCTAGATTGAGTGAGTCATTATTCAAAGTTCCGTTATAATATGATATTCATCATGATTTTCCTTAAAAACACTAAATGAAAACCCCAAGGATCAGTATTATAGTATTCATTGAAGTATTTATTGATATATTATGACGAATTTAGAAGAAGTGAATAGACGATATGATAGAGATAAGAAAGTTAAGTTTGTCGAAGGAGCTAAATTGTGTACAATTCATTACATAGTTAAATGGTCGTTTGCTTATCGGCAGGCAAGAAAAGGTCTTTGGGAGCAATTTGCGAGGGATAATGAACGTTTTTAAATTGAAAGCTTTAGCCTTTAGGGATAAACTAGATATGTTTCTTCAACCTGAACATCGTCAAAAAATTTATGAAGAAAGATTCTCAAATGTTTAAATACATTGAGATTCTAATATACTAATCAGTATAGAGTTTAGTTTTATCGATATTAGTTGTAATGTTCCTCACAACAGCTTTCTTGTTTTCATGGTTTCATTTCATTTCTCATCATCGAATGATGATATGGAAATTGCTAAATCATATTTAACAAAGTATGGATATTTAATACAAAATAATAATTCAGAAACAGAGTTATCTGATAATTCACGATTAACTGAATCGATTTTGAAATTTCAAGAGTATTTCAAACTTTCGGAAACTGGTAGCTTGAATAGTGAAACTATCGAATTAATGAAAAAGCCGAGATGTGGTGTTTCCGATTTCGATCAATCTTACATAGCTAGGAGTAAATGGACGAAAACACAAATTACATGGAAATTCCTAAGAGGTAATCCGGATGATGAACATATAGCATCTAAATCATTTGAAATTTGGGGTGTAAATTCTGGATTAAAATTTTCCAAAAATGATAAAAACCCCGATATTCTCATCAAATATAGTTCGGGTAAACATAACAGGACTAAAACTTGTGATGGTAATCGTGAATGTATATCTTCATTTGATGGTCCTGGAACAGTATTGGGACATGCATATTTTCCTGAAAACGATCGGTGTGTTGAAATTCATATTGATAGTGATGAAAAATGGTTCAAAAAACTTGGTCCTCCAACTTCGGGATTCACCTCTTTATATTTAGTTTTAGTTCATGAAATAGGTCATGCACTTGGATAGCTCATTCCGCAGACAATAAAGCTATTATGAGTTCTTATTATTCAGAAGATAAAATAAAAAATAATATATTACCACAAGATGATTTGAATGCAATACAATCCCTATATGGACCCCCACCAACAACTCAATCTACAACCAGAACAACTCAACCCACAATGAAAACCTCTCAAACAACAGAAAAATCAGATCCAACTACAAAGAAATCTATTGAAAATTATTCTCAACCTAATTTATGTGAAGTAAAAACAAAATTAAGACGATTGTTATTATGAATAATCATATTTATCTACTATATAATGGATGGGTATGGGACATTTCACTCGTAGATAAGATTATACATCCTCCATTGAAAACCCTTGAGTATATACCCTTAAGTCATATAGATTTCAAGAAGGACTCAATCAATTTATATCAAAGACCAAATGGTGAAATTGGAGTATTTCATCATAATTATTTTTATAGAATTGATTCAAACAGTTTTGGTGGTGATAAAACGTGATCATTTGTCATGGTTAGGACTCCCCCATAATGTCAAAATTCAAGGTGTTTTCAATAGTTATACAGGGAAACATATGTCTTTTACGATAACATTTATTGTGCTGAAATTGATGATGTTCATTACGAAGGAAATCAATTAAATATATAGTGAGATATTTCCTGGAATACCAAGTAATATTTCATCAGTGTTTAGATATGTTGATGGATTTATATATTTCATTAAGGATGATATGGTTCATGAATTCAATGAATTTCAAAACAGAGCAACTGGATCATATAAATTTGAAATGGAATCACTATTAAATATACCATGTCAGTCTGATGGATTACTACAAAATTGAAAAATATTTTGAATATGATTATAGCGAATCAAATAATTGTTAGCAACACAGATTAAATAGTGGGGATGGTGATGTATAAGTATGATGTATACTAAAATAGAATTCAGTCAGCACAATATAGTTATATTAAGAGTAATGATGGAAGTTTATGAATTTAAGAAATCTAAAAAATTTTATAGTTATCTATGTCAAGAACTGCATCTTGCTCTGGGTATATCATGATAGTGAAAAATTTTCAAAAGTTTTGAATGATTTAGGATTATTCACTCCAATCAATATTTTTCGAGATTTAGTGGAATACAGTGCACCAGGAACTATAATAAGACAAGCGTTTGAACATAAAATTAAAAATGATGCATTTATTGAAGATATTAAATCATTGTTCAATAAAAATGAAGTGACCTTGAATGAAGTGAATCTTATTTTAATTAATTTTGGTTACGTTTCATCCTATGATATAATGAATGTACAGATGCTGTTGTCTGGTTCAACCGAAAGAAAAGACATGATAGATTTTCAAAAATGTTACTCCCAAAATAATATTTGGAATAGATATAAACAATTGAATATTTTTTGGATGAAATGGTGAGTTTGGCAGCATATTGTGGAGATTTCATATCAATTCATTATATACTGAGGGAATTGAAAATTGTGAAATTAATTTCGAATTTGATCCTGAGAAGAGATGAGGATCATAAAAAGATTCTAAGTATTTTGGATAAAGGAATATCAGAAGATTTGATGAACGACGATCATGCGGGAATATAGGACCTGCACAAAATACATATATTATGAATTTATAAAGAAAATTCTTACATCTTTGATCAATGATGAATGATTGTAAAAACAATAAAACATGTATTTGAAATAAATCATTTTTATTTATTATAACCCCTTCCACAACAATCCTTCACGAAATCTATCCATACTGAATGAATATTTGATTTTATATAGAGACAAAAATACTTTTTGATTTATAAGAGAGATATGTTTATATGAAATAAAACAATTATTCAATATGTGATTTTATTAAGTAGTAATACATCAATATTTTTAATAAAATACAACATTATGACCTTCTGTTTCATAGGGTTGAATTTCTTCAAGTGTGGCAATATTTGAGAACACATTTTACACTTTTTCATATATCGCTCCACTAGGTATCTCAAATCTTCATCACGTGCTGTAATCACTTCTATGTGAAACTTATTTTTGGTTCATGATCCAGATGCCCAAATTCTTCACCATGCAATCGATACATATAATATCACATTCGAAGAAGTCTGTGATATTCCATTAACATAATGACCTAATTGATTCTGATATACAATTTGGGTTATAAGAGTTGCTCCAATACATTTGAACTTATACATGTCTTATTGATTTGAATCAAACTCTAAATTTTCATCTATTTATATGAACACGAAGACGAAAATATGATGATTGATTATTTGTAGTCAACTGATCTAACACAGAATTACATTTTCATTTATAGGTACTATTCTGTGGTTACATTTCCTGTTGATCCCATCATGGAAACGTTTTTCTTCATTTTTACGGTTACCTGCTCGAATCTTATCATCTTATTCTAATTAGTGGAATTCCATCGAATCCAGACTTGTCAACATCCTGTTTCCACACGAAAACATTAATAGGGCCATGATTATGAATCATTTGATCCATATTGATCCCATATTGAATGGACTTGGAAAAATTTATATTCTCAACGTATGCCTAACCCCATTCACGTTCAACACCTCCCTCTGAATCGGACTTGTACAATTTTCACGTTCAGATCTTTCTATGAACCACATAAATAACATTGACTTGGAATAAATGTTCTCATGTCTAACCCCATTCACGTTCAACCTTGAATGGGACTTTATGTTCTCATGTCTAACCCCATCCGCGTTCAACACCCCCCCTCTGAATCGGACTTATACAATTTTCGTGTTCGGATCTTATGATGACAAAATATTTATCATCAACCGCGTTTCAAAATAACTTCCTTATATGTCGTAAACAGACGCGAGGCCCACAAGAATTGCGGTCGGACCTGATAACCTAATATCCTACGGAAATTACTTCATAGAAAAAAAAAATGATATCAAAATATCATCATCAACGGCGTTTCAGAATAACCAATTACATCCCAAGCGAGGCTCCTGGAGCCAGAAATTCAGAGGCGCTTCACCGTATTTTAGAAGGAGAAGTGGTGAACCCCTCACCCACACCTGATGGGTTCACATCCCTGGGGTCGTTGGGCTCTTACGATAATACGTGAAAAAGGACCATGAGATAACGGTGTGGTGTTTGAAGAGATATGTTGTTATAAGAAGAAGTTTTTATATATAATTAAAATTTTTATAATTTTTACAGATTATAAATCTTTTCAAATATTTTTTATTTTTTATTGAATGCCTCATCATATCATCAAAACATTCAAATTTTACTAAGATTCTAATCAAAGAAGGTATAGTAGAAGTTGTTAAATATGTATCAAATTAATTTGAAGAGGAATATATCGGGTTTGTTAGTAATCCTATAGATATGCAGAACAAAATAGAAAGCTAAATACCTTTAGTTAGTAGAAACTATAAATATTAGTGTTCCAATCAGTCCATCACAATAGGCTATTTCATATCCCAAATATGTACCTAGTGAATGTGCTCCTTCCGGAATTCATGCGCCGGGCCATCCCCACAAAAAAGTAGGAGTAAGAGGCTGAAATGGTTGGTAATGATATCCTAAAAGTTATTTTTTTGTTAGATGATTATTACTCTATGGAGAACTCGACGTCGTCGAATAGTGCTTCGATCATTGACGTAAGAATCTAAAACCCCATTTTTTTAAAATTTACATAGTAGATAACCTCCTTATACTTACCCATATCATGTTTTTCCATTTTTGAATTATTCTTTATAATAATTTATAGAACTATGTATACAAAGCCTCCACTCTATCCTTGTGTAGAAATGAAATTGATTTGGAAAAGAGAAATCTTTCATTTTTTTTCCGCAAAAAGGAAATGCAGAGATATCATTTTATTTCTGATAAAATGCAACATTGTAGTAAATTATCAACCACATCGTTCGAATGAAAGATGATCAGGATATGAAGCGTTGATTGAAGCCGATTTAAATCATATTATTCATATACATATATTTATACATCAAACCTATCATCCTTTTCCTTAAATAGATGTGTTCATGTCTTCAAGTTGGTATGGGGTTGAAGATGAAAAGGTAAGTTGAGGTTGAATTTTCAGCGATAGGAAAACCAGCCTACAAATGTTTGATTTCCTGTTACATCATGTTGATAGGTTGAAATCCTGAGTATATCAGGTCGTAGAGGTCGTAATGAACACGCGTGCAATTTGAAACCTTGAAAACTATCCTATTTGATGAAGATAAATAGCTTTCGAGTCTAGAATATGATATTTGAAGGTTTAGGATGCAAATATCTAAAGCAAAGGATGATGCTCTTCAAACTATGAAACTACGAGGATATGATATCTATATTTATTCAATGGAAAATTTCATTATAAACAATTCGTATTATGAGAATCTAAATACTTACTTCAAATGTCTCTCTCCCACGACACAGCCCGTATATTCATAACCGATAGCGGGCACACCTCTGAGGGGAACTCAGATGTGGAATCTCAGCACTTGTTGAAATATAGGCAATTCGTATTAAAACTAAAATGAGCATTCTGAACTCAAGTGACACACTATACAATTCTAACAAAATGAATGGTGATGTCAATTAAAATCAGTTTGATATGTAGTATTTTTATCTCATGATTATCACCCTATATAATATTTTTAATAAGAGTATCTCATGTTACACGACCATTAATTATACCGCGATAAAAGTAGACACATTTCTCAAATAATATCTTCGATACAGAGGAGGTACAGAATGCTGTGAACTCATTTTCTTCTGCACACGAATTATCAGTTGAATTGCTAGATTTCTCCTTCGGTATCGGATAAAGTATAAATATAGTTGAGGGTTTTCGGATTCCTATGAGATTTTAGCGGATCAAAAATCCATTTTCGATAGCAATATGAATGATGCTGGTTTTCATCTATATAGAGAATATAGCATTGAATTCCTTTGTCAGCGATCCATTGTTCAATATAATTATTGGAAATACACAATTTTCCTCTTTCTTTGGAAGCTTGTGATGCAAATTTCTGATAATGGAAATCTCTATAATTAAAAAAATAGACAATTTAGGAAGGTAAGAATAAAACTCTGTGGTTCTCAGAATAAAAGAGATAGACCAACATATGTTACATATTCGAAATCAGGGGAAAAGAGCTAGCCAAACATGGAAAAATATACAGGGTTTTACAACATACCTTAAATACTTTCGGTGAACAAACTATAGTAATCTGATGAAATTTCTAATAAAATTTCTAATTAATAGCAATGTTGATCATTCTCGCTGAAACTGGATAAAAAAGGAGATAAGCAGCGAGCTTCCGATTATCTTCATGTTTGGTACCTTGTTGAAATAGATATCATACCACAATAGATATCCGATCCAATTATCAGAATTCCTATTCGCTCATAACAATCTGAAGAATTTTCTCCCCATCTTGAAAGCAAATCTGTGAGCATAATGACTTCACGATGCTCCGTACCAGAGGAAAACCGCAACGAATTGTTGTTTCAAACAGCTGTTGTTTTTTGATCGACTTTTGTGAAAGTCGGACAAGAGTAGATGTGCAACAACGGGTTCGAGCTCAAATAGGGGTAGTTTTACATGTAAATTAACATAAGGAAATCTAAGGTCGATTTTTGAAAATCCCACAGGGTTGTTCGACGTAGACGTGTGCGAGGTTTTGAGTAGGATGCTGAGTGGACCAGGGGGGGTGAGGGGTGAGAGGGTAAGGGATTGGAAGGTTGTAGGGTGAGGGAGGGTCGAGATGACGTCACACTTTTTTCACTTTGTCGTAGTAACACAGAGACGTAACACTAACATAATTTTTTTCACTTCGTCAGGATTCGAACCTGGTGCCGTATTCTCGAGAAGTGATATTCGAAAACGTATACGACTTCATTGCGCGGTGTGCATTTTTGCAGGTAAAACAGGGACTCGCGCAATGAAGTTCGTGTACG
Source organism: Propylea japonica (assembly GCA_013421045.1). NCBI lineage: Eukaryota > Metazoa > Arthropoda > Insecta > Coleoptera > Coccinellidae > Propylea > Propylea japonica. The sequence continues at coordinate 48,821,152 of CM024243.1, read as the reverse complement.
TTTTCGAATATCACTTGTCGAGAATACGGGCCCTGAGACCTATGGATTATGAATCACACGTCTTAACCTCTAAGCTACCGGATCAGTTGAGTAAGGAGTGGAATAAGTGGTATAGTTGATACAGGGAGCAATCTTCATTGGAACACCAGTAGCCCCATTTGGTTCGTCGAAAATAGGGTTGAATATTTTAACAAGTCCAAGTCACCATTCGGTTCATAGAAAAGATCCGAACGCGAAAACTGTACAATTGTATTGTGGAGGATTGGTAATGGGCAGTTGGTAATAGGGAGTGAGAAGGGGGAAGCGTGGATGTAGAAATTGGGTGGAACGCGAATATTTCATTCAAGGTTATTTAATGGATTCGGTTCATAGAAAAGATCCGAACGTGAAAATTTTAACAAGTCCGATTCAGAGGGCAAAATTATCTTGTTGAACGCGAATGGGGTTAGACATACGTTGAGAACATCTACTCTAAGTCCCATTCAAGGTTGAACGTAATGGGTTAGACATGAGAGCATCTACTCCAAGATTTCATATCTTCGTTGAAAAAATCCCTGTTGAACGCGAAAATTGTACAAGTTCAAGATTGAACGTGAATGGGGTTAGACATACGGTACCACAGAGTTCGTAATTGACTCGAAAAAAATACTCCACCATTTTGTACTTCAACCCCCCCTACTCCAACATTGATGGTTAGATTTTAAACGAATGATCAATTTCGAAAAACTTTTCAAGTCCCATTCAAGTTGAACGTGAATGGGTTAGACATGAGAGCATAATCATGGTCCTATTGATGTTTCGTGTGGAACAGGAAACAGGATGTTGATAAGAAAGTAGTTAAGAACACAGTAAACAGTTTCCAGCATGTAGTCAACAGGATGTTTAGTGTGAGAATAGGAAACAGGATGTAGATAAAATTTCTTACTTTTATATAAATAGCTGAGCTTAGGCTAGTTTCATCATATTTATAGTTCTGAGTGATCTATTCATTGAATATAGATATATAACTACATCCACTTACAGGTATGTTCCAATTCATTAAAAAATCATATCATTTTAATAATAATAATAATAATAATTGGTCTTTATTTCAAATCAAATTCAGCTAGTGATAGTGAAGTGAAACAGTGTCAAAAAAAAAGATATATATAGAAAACAATTGTTCATCTCATGTAATCTGTCATGTTATATGGTTCAAGATCCAACAAAAATCTAAAGAGTTTTCCTCTTGAATCCTTTGACATCCTCTGTCAGTTTTATGTTTTCAGGCAGTGAATTGAAAATCTTCAGGCATCTGTATTCTACTTGTCGTTGGCTTGTTGTTAGATTGAACTTAGGATATATATAATCTAAACCTCTGGTCTTATGGAATGCTTTCTTATTCTCATATTTTTGGAACAGTTGATTGTCCTTTTCATAAATAATAAACATTCCTGTATATATAGAGCATATATTGTGAGTATTCCATTCCTCTTGAAAAAACCTCTGCAAGATTCGTTATATTTGAGATTACTCATGATTCTTATAGCTTTCTTTTGTAATATGAATAGACTCTCTATATTTGATGTTCCGTAGAATATAATCCCAAACCTCAATTTTGATTCAACTGTTGCATGATACAAAACCTTCATAGCCTCATTACCAGTGTATCGTGTCATTATTCTGAGCCCATAAACACTTGCTCTAATCTTTTTACTCAAATAATTAACGTGTTCATTCCACTTGAGATTTTTATCTATATATATCCCAACAGTTTGGTACAATCATCTAAATCATCATTGTCTTCTACCCTTTTCACCACACACGTTTGAAGGTGAAAATAGAACCTTTCTTGTTTTTTCCCTGTTTAAGATGAGATTGTTCGCCTCAAACCACTTTTGACTTTCTTCTATTAATCTAGAGCCTAAAATCTTGAGTTCTGAGAGAATCCTATGGATAACCAACAAATTGGCGTCGTTTACATAATTTGCCATAGCTATCACACTTTCGTCTTCCCCAAGACACAAATCGAAATCATTAATGTATACTATGAAGAAGAGAGGGCCGGCAATACTACCCTGCGGAACTCCCAAATCATTTCCTCTAGGTCAGATTTGAAGACCTCTCCCTTTGATTCCATTTCCACCATTTGTTTTCGTGCTGCAAAATATGATCTCACCCACATTAAAGCTGGTCCTCTTATGCCATATTTTTCCAGTTTTGTTATTAATTCATTTACATCCAAACAGTCGTATGCCTTTGTCAGGTCTAGGAAAATTCCCATTGCCTCATTTTTGTTCTCAAAAGCCTCCACAATTTTTGTCACAAAACGATATATAGCTGTTTGTATTGACTTTCCTTTTCGGTATCCATGTTGACTCTCCCTGAAGAATGCATTTTCTGTCAAAAAATTCATAATTTGCCTACAATATGCCATCTCTAGGAGCTTTGAAAAGCTGGGTAAAATACTTATTGGCCTGTAATTACCGTAATCATTAATATCGCCTTTCTTGTGTATTGGCTTGACAATAGCTATTTTCATGCTGTCAGGAAATATCCCATATTTCAAAGAGTTGTTTATAATGTAATTGATGGGTTGGACTATTTCTTCAACTGTTTGTTTGATCATTTTTTTGATATTCCGTCATATCCACTAGAGTGTTTGTTCTTTAATGATTTGATGATTTCTCTGGTCTCTTCTATACTAATTTTCCTCAGTCGCAATGACTTATCTTCTTCCACATATTTACATTTACTCTTATTTTTGGTATGTTTGCAGTCAATCTTGTTGCAGTGTTGACGAAGAAGGTGTTCATCTCGTTTGCAATATTTTGTGGATTACCATTCATTAGGGATAAATCTCTTTTCTGGGAGTTGTTCATTGACTTTATGAATGACCACATAGTTTTACTTTTATTTTCCGATTTTTGGATGCTATATTAAATTTTTCTCTTTTCTTCTTCAGATGATTATCATATTGTATTTTCGTTTTTTGGTACATATCTTTGAAAGAATTGTCGTGTGTACTGAGCACAAGTAGTATATCTAGTTTTTGTTTGATATTTTCTGCTTCTGGGTCCCTTCTTGCCGTTTTCCGTTTTCTGTTCATATTGATTTTTTAGCTGGAAATACTTCGTTAAATTTATTCAAATATACCTGATGGAAGTGGTCAAACTGACTGTTTATGTCTTTTTCATCAATTTCATAAAGTGGAAACCAATTCTGACATTTTAATGAATCCCTGAAGAGTTGTATCTTTTTTTCCGAGAAAATGCGTCTATACTTATATTCTGTTTGCTCTGCATATGTGTCAAAGACTATTTTTTGAGCTGTGTGGTCAGATATGTGCGTGTCAATGATATTGACTCTGTATGGAATCTCAGCATTTGTGAAAATTCCATCGATGCATGTTGCTGAGTTCTTTGCTATTCGAGTTGGTTGATGTATTGTCGGTTTTATATATATGTACCCATTAGGTCTAGTATACTTCGTCTTTAATAGATTCCTTTGCCATATCGATATTGAAGTCTCCTGCTATTACAATCCTCGCCTTTTCGTTATGTAGTCTCTGTAAGATTTTTTCTAAAGTTTCACTTATTGTATCAATATTTCCATCATTATAAACCGCAATACAGATCTGCTTTTTTTTTCTATATGGTACTCTACTGCTACACATTCAAATAGTCCTTTCTTCGACATTTTTTTGATATCTTTTCTCTCCTTCGCTGGTAAACCATTTCTGATGTAAATTGCTACTCCCCCGTGCTCTTTTTCTTTTCTGCAGAAGTATGTTTCTAACTTGAAATCAGCTATTGTATGGTATTGCAGCTGTTCCTCTGTCTTCCAGTGCTCTGAAATACACATACTTTCACTTCCTCGTTCTCCTTCATCAATTCTTCTAAAAGTTCTTTGGAATTGCCAATTGATCTCACATTTTGGTGTAGTATGCCAAATCCTACCGAATTACCCATATCATCATTTTGGTTACCATATTTATTTCCAGCAGCTTCACACTCTAAAAAGAATGTTCATTATTTGTTTTGAATAGTTTGTAGAAATTCTCTGTGCTTTTCAAAATTGAAACGCTTGATTCCTACCCCAGCAGGCCAGAAGTCTGAACTATAAAGTAGTTCCTTCTTATCCAAAGGTGCTGTCACAACAAATCTGTTTAGACCATTTCCGTTCACTGGAATTTCTTTGGTCCATATTTCATTATCAGCTAGGCCAGTTTTCTGTTTTATATATGTATGAACTTTATCCTCAGTGCACGTTTTATTTACTCTGTATATATATATCCACAGCTTTTTCTGAACTCCTCCGAAATCTTTGTTATCTGTTTCTCTACCTGTTCCTATTGTCCCCATCTTTCTTTTGTTTTTTCCTGTCTGATATTGGTTTCCGTCTTCAGTATTCCCATTTCGTTTTTCTGTAATGTACCCAGCTGGGGTATAGGTTCGGTTAATCGCCCCGTCACATTTGTTCCAATCATTTTGTTTTCGTTCATGGATTGTTGGCGTCGTGTTATCATGCGTTGTTGGGTTGAAAGGTTTATTTGTTTACTCTGACTTGTCATTTGTTGGATATCTTTTGGTTCATTTGAACTACCTACTTTTGCGCCTACTCTTCTTGCGTATGATTGGCTAGATTTGGGTTGCTCCCAATTCTTTATCATTGTTTCTTTTCCTCTGTTATCTCGATAATAGGAACTGTTATGCTATTATCATCGGTTTTTTTTTTCTAACCTCACTCAACTTTTCTTGAAGAAGTCCATTATTTATTGTAAGTACCTTGTTTTTATCACGCATTTCTTCCAGGTAAGGTATTTCCATTTTTAATGATTTAATTTCCGACCTATTGCCCTCGGTATCATCCTCGTTTTTTGCCTCACAGCATTCAACTGTTTTCTCATTGATTATTTTGATATTTTTCATCCTTTTGGTGCAGCTGTCGTGGAAAATAGCTATACAGTTTCTGCATATGCACACTTTGCACGGTTTTGCACAACATTTGAAACTTTTATCACCCGTAATTCCCGGATTAATACCTAATTCATCGTGTTCTCTATCGGATACGTCTGTATCGTCCGCCACATCTTCTATTACTACTCTAATATAAATCAATTGATTGTATAGATACTAATAATGGATCTTCATAAAGTCAATAAGTCAATTGAGTTGAACGTCAACCCTTGAGGAAGCTTAGAGATCTTCCATTGGGATCAGAGCACCCAATCCAAACAGCAAAAATCGTGAAAGGGAAATTCGACAACAAATGCATACTTATTGAGATGAGCGAATTTATTATTTCTCCCAGGACGAATGACTCACACTTAGAGGAACATATAGAAGACCTGAGGAACTACAAATTGAAGTACCTGGGTGTTAAAGTTAAGGGTGAAAAGTCATTCCAAGAAATTGTATTCATTTAAAAAATTAATACATCGAAAAATTTTATAATATTAATAAGGTGTGTGAACTATGTGTGTTCCTAAGAGCATTGAATGAATACCGTTCCTTGGGGATTTCATGTATAAATACATGATGTATATGTATTCAATAAAACGATTATAGTTATACTTGTTTTATTGTTATATAAGTAAGCATTTCTAATTGAATACAATGATAATATAAAAATACAAAAAGGATGATGATCAACATTTCATCTTCCTCGGTCCATGGTTGGAAATTGTCATCTCATGAAACTTCTAATCATCTGCTGTCTTGATTCATATATATGAATTTGTTTCTTCAGTTTTCGAATATTATGCAGGTGCTTATCTAGTCTATCCATTTCAGGTGGGTAGGACCTCAAATGTGTTCGTCTTGTCTAAGCCCAACCAACGAACTAAGACTTTCTTTCCTTTTCGACGAAGAACTTTTTCTACTAAATAAACATCTGAATATTTCACCTTTTGTAATTCAACCTCATAAAAAGCACCCCCTTTCGGACGACCACTCGAATCCTCAAGAAGATATGTTACAGGATTGGTTATTTGAACTTTCTTTATTTTAAAATCTCTCTGGTCCAGTTGGGTGTGTAACCTTTTGAAAATACATGTTTGACTTTGCTGATTCTCACCATATCATTAACCTTGAATTTCCCCTTTCCCGCAATCTTTATATGATTGTATCTATAATAGTATTCAATAATCTCTGCTCATTATTTTTATTAACATCACATGGTTTCATTCCAATAGTATGATGTTTCGTATGATTATACTCATTCACAATACAGTATATTAAATCAATCCATTTGTATGTTCCATTCAAACTGAAATATTTGAATAGTTTTTCCTTAATAGTTCTTATAACTCTTTCTGCTATGGAAACTTTGGTTTTTGAATAAGTACAATAGTGTTTAATGCCATTCTCCTTCATCAAAGATTGAAAATTTACATTGAAAAATTCCTTTCCCTGATCTGTTTGAAGATTTTTCGGTTTAACCCTGCTATCTATCAAAATTTTCTTGAAAGCGTTTGATACTTCCACACCTATTTTTGTTTTAAGGCGTCTGCACTCGCACGAATTCACTAAAACAATCTATAACTACTAAAATATATTTGAAATTTATATTCTCCTTTTTATAAGATCCATTTGTGCTAAATCAGCTTGCCACAGATCATTCAATCCTTTAATTATTGTTCTTCTGCGAGGGAAGTTTTTACGAATTGGTTTGTGTAGCTCTCGAACCACTTGTATTTTCCTTCGTATGCATGAAAGGAAAATTTTTTCATCTAATTGTTCGATTTTATTATTTAATTTATTTAATGCTTCAATCACTTTATTTTGCAATGCAATCAATTTATCCACGTGAGACTTTAGATATACATCAAGTTCTGGTTTATTATAGTATTCATTCAGAAGTGTTTGATCGATTCGTGATAATTCTTGTTCTAAATACTCAATTCTCTCTTTCAACTTTTCATTCAATTTATCTGCTTTAGTATGACAATTATCCAACCTATTGATAATTTGTTTTCATTATGTAATTCATTGATTTGAATATCCACATATTCCTTATTAGTGCAGTCAGAATTAGATAAGGTTTTACCAACATTACATAATTTCCGGTTACTGAAATCAAAGTCACCATCCGATGTTCGTAGAAAATAGAGGTAATTGATTGAGTATCTCTTAATTTACTTCTATGAGAGAAACGTCCGAACTTATCAAGAGACATATTGAATTTATCATCTTGTTCTCATTGCAATTCAATATATAACTTTTTCCTCTCCACTATTGACTCTATTTCATTATCAACAGGCGTATTTCCAGCCATTTTGGACGCATAGAGTAATCGAAGTCTATTAACAATTTCATTTACATCATTCCAATAAATATATTCAATAGGGTTTTCATTGAATGTCATCAATCCATGACGAATTGATGGTCTAATGATATTTAGATATATTTCCTTTGGCAGGATTGTTAGAATCGAATTTTCTTCTATCATTGGTCATTTTCAGTATATATAACGAATGTAGTTCGATTGATTTCTCATATCAGTATCATGCTGACTTTTGCGAATGGTGGGGGTCTCATTAATTCTATCATAAATAAGCTTTCTTATTGAGCTTCATTTACCAGGTATGTAGAATTATTCATGATTCTGTAATATAATTCTCATATTTTTTTTTAGGATATTCATATTGTGGACCAGGTACTAAGCTACAGAAACGATTAGATAGAGGTGATCTTGGGATCAACCCTTTAGATCAAGCGTGTAAGGTTCATGATATTGCCTATAGCAGAACCAACGATTTAAGAGAGAGACATAAAGCAGATAAAGAATTAGAGGATAGTGCTTGGAATCGTTTTCGTTCAAAAGACGCTTCTATAGGAAAGAAAACTGCGTCACTTTCGTTACCGGTGCCATGAAAGCTAAACGAAAATTAGGGATGGGACATCGAAATCTTTCCGAACTGCTGCACTCAATCCCGTCAATAAAATACTCAGGAAATCGAAACCGGAGATTTGAAAAAACTGCTTCCATAGCTCTGAGAGCTGCAAGAGCGGCGGTCAAAAGGCCGGTGGAAAAAGTAAAATAAGAATTCCACGAATTATACCATTTGAAAGTAAATCTGGAGGAGTATTACCAATAATGGGTATTTTAGCTGGATTGGGGGCATTAGGGTCAGTGCTAGGAGGAAGTGGAACAGTCGCAAATGCTGTCATCAATGCTCGAAGTGCAAGAAAAAATTAGAAGAAGAAAAAAGACATAATAAAGCGATGGAATTCATGTCCAATGACATGGATTATTTTTGAAAAAGATGCATAAAGGTTATGGTTTATATTTGAAGAACAAAAAAACCCTGAAAGTTTGCCCCCGAGAGCATTATATGATTATGAGATATAAGATATGGTAAGAGTATCCCACATTTTCGAGGAGTGTTCATGCGAAATACTTTACCACCGCTATAAAAGGCAGAGAGTGTGGTGTTGTGAATCTAGACACTTCAAATGGTCCAGGAACTCACTGGGTTGCATGTCAAAAACGGAAATTATGTGGAATATTTTGATAGTTATGGAAATTTGAAACCACCCCAAGAATTGGTTCATTATTTCAAAAACTCTATTATTAAGTACAACAGAACTGTTTATCAGAAATCTAATTCATACAATTGTGGTCACTTGTGTTTGAATTTTTAACGAAAAATGCTATAAATAAAAGGATACTTTGTTTCATTTCATCAGTCATGTCTATGCTCTTCACATTGAAAGATCGATCTCCGATACTTTCAATCGATTTACCTACTCCAATAGAATTAGATCCAAATTATCACTATGGTCTAGCGTTGATTGGTTTCCATACGTTCAATTCAATTCCAATATTGATGAAACTAATAATAATTCTACTTTTATGAGAGTAGCATTAATGAACAACTCCATTCAGAAAATCTCATACCAAAGTGTCGTCTAACTCACAAGTGAAAGTGAAAAGTGATTCTGAAGAATTTTAAAAAAGAAGGGGAAAGTGATTGCTATTCCCACAGGAGCCTATGAAATAGGTGATATTGAAGAATTCTTGAAGAAGAAACTACTCTCAGAAGAACAGTATAAAAGTGGAGGTGAAGACATATTTTCTTTACGTCCGAATCTGAATACACTAAATAGCGAAATATACCATAAAAATTTTTCGATTGATTTTTCAGAGGAAGATTCTTTGGGTAAAGTCTTAGGATTTTCCAAGAAAATTCTTACTCCAAATCAAATACACGAATCTGATATAACTGTAGATATCGTGAAGGTTCAAACTATTCACATAGATAGTAATATTAAAGAAGGAGCTTTCTATAACAATAGACCAACACATACAATTTATGAATTTTCTCTTGATTCTGATCCAGGCTATAGCATTGACGAAGTGCCTAGAAATTTAATTTATTTACCATTGACAACATCAAGAATCTATAATATTACATTGAAGGTGCTCGATCAAGATTCTGAACTTGTTAATTTCAGAGGTGAAGAGATATTATTAATACGATTAGAATTGAAAAGATGGTCTTAATATTCATTTCATCATATAAGTACATGAACCCCACTCCTGTGAAATCAGTAGTCAAGAAGTCGTGCAGAAGTTGGTGGAAAAGTCACCTCAAGAAATAAATATTCTTAAAATCTATCGGATATGCTATCCAACCAGACATTCAATCTTAATCAACCAATCAACAGCGATGAATCCATCAGCAAAGTGGAAACTCGAACTTATTTACCATTCATCAAATCTTTTAATAATAACGATTCGATCGAAGTTTCAATAAATCGATCAGATACATGGCTCTTAATGCATGATGCAGCACTTATCATTAAAGGTCAACTTGAAAAAACTGCAGGAAATGGAACTATTAAGTTGTTCCGAATTGTGGGCATTCCTTTTCGATTCGATCTCCTATGAATTACATGGAACTGAGATCGATTCGGTTAAGAACCAGGATTGATAAGTACAATAAAAGGATATCTGTGCTACGACAAAGATTCCGTTAGAGAACTAGAAACAGCTGGATGGTCATATCCTGATGATCCAGAAATAAATGCAGATGGAAGTTTTAATATTCAGAATACCTCTCAAACATCTTTTGAATTCTTCGATGATTACCGTTTAGCTATTTGTGGAAAAACAACCATTTCGACTGATAAGATCACAAAATGATAATAATGCCACGAAATTACTGCTGCTGGAACTGGAAAAGCTGTTGGGGTTACAAAAGGGCAAGTCAAAATTCATAGTATTGATTGAAAGTCGAACATATTCATCCCAATGATGTATTGAAGATTGAATTACTTGAATCTATGAAATCAAATCGACCAATATTATTTCCATTCAGAAAATGGGAAATTCATGAATTGCCCCACTTTGACAACGAACTCTCTAACAGAATATGGACTATAAGACTACTTCTATTATTGATTATCCCAGATTTATCCCAGTTTTCAACGAAAAAGAAAATATAAGTACAGAAGATCCTACATTATTTGATAATATTGATGTTTCTGATTTTCGACTGTTTACTGAATAGTGAATTCATTCCTCAAGAAAATTCAAGATTGAATTTTGAGAAAAATGATAATGGTGAAGCCTATTATAATTACACCGAATTTACAACTAGTTATAATAACTCAAAAATCAATCTGTTAATCCAATATTCAGAGTTCAGAGGCAGATGCCTTTTAGTTATCGACTGTTCCCCAGACGTAGTGAATCTTCAAATCCTCACGGTTGATATAAAACTTGAGATAGAGTCTAGAGCAGGTTTCCCCTCCTCAACCAGAGCCTATTGCATTATCATATACGACTGTATTATGGAGTATTTACCTTTAACTGAAACAGTCCGAAAATTGACATCAATATGAACACATGATTGTTTTGATATGCAAGGATTTGTGATTACGAAGAATTCATAGTGAAGAATTTAGCAGCATCTAATGGAAATCATCTATATCATTTCATTTTTAAACCACCGATAGACTCAAATGTTATCAACCAAGGACAAAAACACTGCTGAATACTAGAACGCTTCCATCATGGGTTAAGTTATAGTGGGAGTTTCGTGAACTACAAGAACTGGATAATATTATTGTGAAATTCTGTGTGGAACCGATACTGTTTATGTGAAAGGACACAAAAATATGATTTTTTGAAAAAAGATTTGGATCCAGGACAAAAATTATCAATTTGGAGGATCAAAACATAACAAAATTTGAAAGGGAAACACCTAAATGTATGGCTCATCATAGTAATTCGAACATTTGTATGTAGCCTAACTAATTGTGAAAAATTGTTCCAATGGTTGCTTGATAATATTTCAAAAACCAACACGCGATAAATGAATGGAGTTTTCAATGATTGAATAGATTTTCTTCATTGAAATGTACCTCTAGACGTGTTTATTGAATAAAAATATCATAGTTGATTTTGTGTTTAATTTGACCCCCTCCCCTTTGCATTAGAATATAATAAGCATAATCAGATTACAATCTGCATTCAAAGCTTAAATTTCAAGATGTTATCATTAACATTTTCAATACTTCTTCTGTTCTCTTATACTTTCTCATTAGAGGACACGATATAGAGGCTCAAAATTTTACTGTTATACAGCAAACATCTTATTTGATAAATTATGGATATTTGAAAGACATTAATAATACTTTAAGTGAAATAGATGATTCTAAATATCGTCAAGCAATCAAGAAATTTCAAGAATTCGTTAATCTTGAACAACTTGAATACTAGACGAAAATACAATAATCTATCCTCCTCCACCCTCCAACTCCTCACCCCTCCAACCCTCTCACCCTCTCCAACCCTCTCAGCATCCTAATCTGGACCGGACTTAAAAAAATTTCGAAGGGTACGAATTGACAAAATCAACTCCAACTCCTACTGTAATGGACTCATAATCATAGTTATTGTTCAAACGAAAATATTGAAATTCCTTTAAGTGCAATCCCCTTTTCACAGTACGCCTAATTCGAAATATGATACCAATTATTCACCTAGTTTTAATAAATTAGCCATTGTCTTCCGTGTATTCACATACTGATGATACAACAAATTGTCAATAAGTAGGTCGATACATAGGTGAATGATTTCACTTGTAGAACAAGGAATCGAGAAATAGACTTAGTACAAGTAACACTGCTTATTTTATTCCTCCTGAGATGGTTCTCCATCTATGTCCAATAAGAGCAAATAACCCTATGCATATGGTCCCGAAAAGGGACACTACTGTTTTATTGTCCACATGTGTTTCTAATAACATTTCCAAGTGCCGCATCTGTTGGCTGTTAGTCAGAAGATATCGAATCAGTTGCTGTGAATATTTGAGTGTAGGTTTGTTGCGTTATTTGCGAAGGTTATGGATCCAGCATTGTATTCAACTAGGAATGGGGGGGTAAGTTTTATTTTTTATTATTAATTGTGTTCATTTTAGACTTCGAATATTTGATATGATTTTACAGTACTCATGTGGATAACTACCTGATATAAGTTAATTGCTAATTTACTTGAATTCAAAAATAGACTTAGTTTTTTGTGATGTCCCTTATAAGGGACTCAGTGCTCAGAAGTAAATTCGCATACCAATTTTTTTTTACAGCTTACCTTTACATAAACTCATTGAGATCATTGAAAATGATGATTTCACGAATACAAAAACTTGGATGTATATATAGAGATGCAGGATGATCCAGGTGCACTAACAAAGAGGATAGTGACAAATCTGACGATGAGCATGTTGGAGACGTAGATCATTTATCTCGAGGTCTCCTACAGAAAGCATGCGAAATATATTTAGGGATAGAGAAGAAGGTGATTTCGAGGAGGAAGATTTAATTCCTTTAGCGCAATTGTATCCAAAACCCGGACCTAGTAGTGAGTTCGACGAACCAGCAGAAAGAGCACAATAACAATGGGAGCAAATAAAGCAAGAAACAGAAATCTGTCAATTGGACAAGCAACCCCCCTAAATTCTCGATAAATCGGTCTTTTGAACCGAAAACCATTACTTTAGAGGCCCAAAATGCACAAAATCCATTAGACTTCTTCACTTTATTTTTCGACGAAGATCTAATTTCTAGAATTGTTGATGAAACCAACCTGTATGGAAATCAGAAAAATATTCAAATTGAATTTCCAGAAATGTGAATTATTTGTGATAATTGGTGGAATGCTTCTCTCGGGCTATGCTAAATATCCAAATAAAAGGATGTATTGGATTCAGCGGAAGATGTTCCCCATATATGAAAATAGTATGCGTCTGAACAGATTCGAATTGTTACTTCGTATGTTTCATTTCAATGATAACACTAAATCATAGAATGGATAAACTTCATAAGCTCCGACCACTGATCGATTCTCTGAATAAAAAATTTCAAGAGGCATGGAGAACTGGAGGAGCATTTGTCGATTGATGAAGCATGATTCCGTATTATGGTAAACACTACGCCAAGCAATTCATAAAGGGAAAACCTATTCGATTTGATATAAAAATTGGGCGATTTGTAACAGTACAGGCTATATGATATCTTTCGAAATTTATACTGGAAAATCTGACTCGAAAAAATATTTGGTCTTGGAGGAATGTAGTTATTTCCCTATTAGAAAATCTGGGGTTGTTTCTGACAATGGACACAAAATATTTTTTGACAACTACTTCACAAGTCTGAGTTTACTACAGCACTTGTCTGAAAAAAAAATATGTGCTACTGGAACCGTCAGAGAAGCACGAACCGTAAAGTGTCCATTCCCTCCTGCTCATGATTGGAAAATCAAGCCAAGAGGATCTTTTCATTTCATTTCCAGCGAAAACTTGACATTTTGTACAATGGAAAGATATAAAAGTTGTGACACTTGTACGAACTTCGAGGATAATGAAATCGTAAATACCACAAGATGGTGCAAGGACGTAAAACCAAAAAACAAATCAGTCAACCTAAAATTATTTCAAACTACAATAATATATGGGTGGAGTCGATAAAATGGATGGCCTCATGGGATCTATAGAACCAGAATCCGCCAAAGGAAGTGGTACTGGGCCCATAGTGGCTTATTTGGTTGATTGCACACTGTAGCAAATGCTTGGTTGCTAATGAAGAAATTGAGAACTGACGACCCTAATTGTGGCATCCTTATTGGTTTTCCGGAGATATCTAGCACTCAGTTTGCTCACCACTTACGGGACAAAAGCTTCCAGAGGGAAAACCACGCTTGGCCGTCCCATAGCTTCAAGATTTGACAATATGGGCCACATGGTGCGTTACAACAACGAAACCGATAAAGGTGTCAGTTTGTGTAAAAAAAAGTAATTTTATATGTGTTAAATGTGATGTTGGATTACATCCAAAAAATTGTTTTGAACACCTACCATAACCTGTAAAATAAACTAATAATTAATTGTAACTATTTTGTCCGTTTTGCATGGTGTCCCCTAAAAAGGACCTCAATTTTGAAAAAAATTAAAATATCAAATCCCAATTTAAACACTTTTTTTATATATTCTGTCACAACCTTTATCGATTGATATCGAAAAAATATAAAAATCGAAAATTGGCAACTTCATTCATGCACTATGGGTTAAGTTAGAGACCCCATAACACAGTTTATTACAATGGCGATCCTGCCATTTCGAATCAAGGGAGATAAGAAGTAATATAAAATAAAAGTCCAAAATGGGAAAATCACAATCGAAGGAAGAAGTGATAATAGCCCAGCAGGCAACTCTGGAGGACAATCTACAAAGACATGCAGCGGAAATTTGTCAATGGTGAAGTTTGCTCCATCGTTGCAATAGTTATTCACTGGGGGTATTCATTTACCTGATGATTCAATGGTTAAGAAACGTATCCAAAAGAAGATCAGACAGAATCAGACGCAGCCAGGAACTGATCTAACTAAATCAGGAAGAAAGTGACACGCTGGTGTGGTAAAAAAAAACAAAAAAAAAGTGCGTGAGTACAAAGTGTACAAGATTTGAGGAATTTCGTAAAGAAGTCAATGAAAATATCTAGAACCAGAGGATAAAGAAAAATTTCAGCGATTGATTGTTAGAATAGACGACTTCAAACTGATATATTTGTTATTTTAGAGAATAGGTTGAAATTGTCAAATTGGCACATCATTTCCACGGCTCTAGTAGCAATAGTTCAAGTCAAATTACAGGTGTCGAAACAGAAATATCAACAATGAGTGAGACTTTTGATTTAAAACTGCAACTAGTTTAATTCCATGCATGGATGGTTCGGAAAATGGCACTCGCCGATTGATAGACGCAATTGAATTGTACGAATCTCTATTAAACGATACAGGTAAGCAACTCCTCATAAGATTTGTTTTAAAAACTAAACTAACAGAAGCAGCCAAAATTCGATTAAATCCTGTTTATCAGAGTGCTCAAGAACTTCTAAACGATATTTCTAAACATTATTATCAAAAAAATCTGCATCAGCACTTTCTGCATCATTACAGTCGGCAAGACAGAAATCATAAATGAATTCGGTCAAGAAATTGAGAAATGATGTTGAATCTTACAATATCACAAGCTGAGAAATTAGCAATAACGGCTTTCGCAAACGGATTACGAGATCCGAATCTAAGAACCGTTATTAAAGCACGTAACTATTCCTCGCTAAAAGATGCTATTAGCGGAGCTAAAGACGAAGAGATTTATAATAGAGCCGGTACTGGTACTTCTGAACAAATATTTCGATATTCAACTAGAAACAAACGCAGTACTAGAAACTTTCGTGGTTCAAGGCAATTCAATCAACGTGGAAATTATCCCCCTCGAGCAATTGATAATAATTCATCCAACAACAGAAACAACCCACCAATTCTTATCACCAACCTCTCGCGGTAGATTCAATAGGGGGTCGTGGTTCTAATAGAGGATCTAGATACTTCAGAAATAATTATAATCAAAGGACTTTTTCCTAGAAACTCAAGGACATTCAGAAACGCCGAACGCATCAACCGCAACCAAGAAAATAACGATTTGTTTTTTCGTGAAAACAGACAAAATTAATGAAAAACATTAACTATTTTGAGTATGAATGGTTTTAAATTACGTATGTATGAGAAATGGGGCGAATGTTTTGAAATTCTTATTAGACACAGGTGCGACTGCTAGTGTGATTTTTGAATCAAGCTTGGATGGTATTTCAGAGTAGATGGAAGAGAGAAAATTCAAGTACAGGGTGTCGCAGGATACGTATTTTCCTGGGTAAACGTTGCTGTCAATCTTGAAATGAATGGTATAAAGCTATTTCATGAATTTATCGTAATGAAGCATTTTATAGAAAATGTAGATGGAGTGTTGGGATCAGATTTTTTCACAAAATTTTCAGCTGCAATTGATTATGAAGATTTCAAAATGAGTTTAAATGTTCGCGGTGAAAGAATCTGTTTACAACTTGAATCAGATTATGATGTAACTACTGCAATTCCAGCTAGATGTGAAATAGTAAAATATTTAAAATGCGATATTGCCGAAGATTGTGTTGTCATACCAGACCAAATCTGCGATGGAGTTTTTGTAGCCGGTTGCATTAGCAGACCAGTAGAAATTATATTCCAATCAGGTTTTTAAATACGAACGAAAAAGAAATAAAATAAGAATTTCAAGCCATACGTCGAACCTCTGAATTTTTCGATTTGTGAATTCGATGAAAAACATATGACAGTAGATCGTATCGAGGAATTACTATATTCAATAAATGTATCTAATCTGAATAAAGAAGAGAAAACATCAATTCATAAAATTTGTGCGAAATACGCAGATATATTTCACCTCAAAAATGATAATCTGACGGTCACGAATATTTGTAAACAAAAAGTAAATTGCAGCCAGGTGCATCACCTGCCTACATTAAACCGTATCGATTACCGCACGCCCAGAAGACGGAAATAAATGAACAAATAGAAATTATTATCAGACAATATCATTGAACCGTCAAATTCGCAATGGTCAGCTCCATTACTAATTGTGCCAAAGAAACTGGTCCTGACGGAAATAAAAATGGAGAATTGTTATCGACTACCGACAATTGAATAAACGGATCGAAGATGATAAGTTCCCCTTGCCATGTATAGAAGAAATTTTGGATTCATTATCAGGAGCGACTTATTTCACACATTTGGATCTGTACCAAGGCTATTATCAACTAGAATTAGATCATGCTTCTAGACCTTAACTCTTTACTCTTTTACCTCGGATCGGGGTCAATTTCAGATGACCAGAGCACCGATGGGTCTAAAAACTAGCCCTAGTTCTTTTTCAAGAGCTATGACTATAGCCATGTCAGGACTTAATTATGATATCTGTTTCATTTACTTAGATGATTTGATAGTATTTGGCGATAGTTTGGAAGATCATAATCAAAATTTGATCAAAGTATTCCAAAGACTTCGAGAAGTAAACTTGAAATTCCCATCAATCCATCAAATGCGAATTTTTGAAAAAAGAAATTTTTATTTAGGCCACGTTATTACTTCAAGAGGAATTTCTCCAGATCCTGAAAAAATACGAGCTATGCAAATTTTCCCCTCCCGAAAGATGGTAAGGAAGTTAAAAGATTTGTTGCATCTGCGAATTACTATCGGAAATTCATACCAAATTTTGCCACAATTGCTTCGCCATTAAATTCTTAACGCGAAAAGGGGTTGTTTTTCATGGACAGCCGCATGTCAAAATTCATTCGAACCATTGAAACAATGCCTTACATCACCTCCAATTTTACAATTTCCAGATTTTTCAGAAAATAAACAATTCATTTAAAATGTGATGCTTCAGGAGTGGCTTTGGGGGCAATTTTGTGTAATGACAATGACAGACCGGTTGCTTATGCAAGCAGATCATTAAAGCCAGCTGAGAAAAATTATAGCACAATAGAAAAAGAGTTATTAGCTATTGTGTGGGCAGTCAAAAATTTAGGCCTTACCTTTACGGCAGAAAATTTAAAAATTTCACAGGTCACCGCCCCCTCATTTACTTATTTGGCATGAAAAACCCATCTAGTCGATTGACAAATTCCGGTTAAATATTAGAGGAATACGACTTTACGGTCGAATATATCAAGGAAAAAATAATATTTTGGCAGATTCATTATCAAGAATAACATTAGACTCACAGAATTTAAAAGACTTAGCAAACAATGACAAAGTGCTCGTTATGACTAGAGCAAAATTAAAAGCTAGTGACAGTTCAAAGAATAACGTTGAAGACAATTCTAGTAAACTAGCACACGCACGATTACAGGCCTGATCACCCTGGAATCGTGGAATTATTGAAAAAACCACTAGAATCCCTAGAATTAATACCGATAGGAGATAAATCCTTCATCAATAAGTTAAATAAAAGTCGCGACAATAATAAATATTTCAAACTAAATGACTTTGTATACGACATTGAGAAAAAAAATATTCATGAAACAAGATTCTGGATCAACGCTGATTGCCTCAGGGACTTCGTTGACAGACTTTAATTCATTTTGAATAAATATGGAGTAGCAGAGATTTCATTACGAAAAACGAAGGTACCGAAAATTCAATAAAAGAGTTAGCTAACGCAGGAAGGAAATTGAAGAGAACAATTTGAAAATTTGTATTATTAAGGACGTCCAGAAAATTGAAGATAATGACAGTAAACAATTAATACTAAATGACTTTCATATTCTTCCCACTGGAGGACATGCTGGGATCAATAGAATGTTCAATAATATCAGACGATATTATTTTTGGCCAGGCATAAAAAAAGACATGGTCGACTATGTCAAACGATGTCATTCTTGTCAAAAATATAAGCATTCAATTATAACGAAACAACCGCTTCAAATCACAACAACTGCAAGTTCAGCTTTTCAAAAGGTATTCTAGATCTCGTGGGTCCACTTACAACCGATATATCTGAAAATAAGTATATTCTTACTACTCAGTGGGAATTAACAAAATTTGTAGGGTGTTATGCTTTACCAAGCAAGGAACTAAATGTGTTGCTAAGGCATTTGTTGAAAATTTTATACTACAGTATGGCATCCCAGAAGTCATGCCACTGACCAGGGAACTGAGTTCATTTCCGGTATTTTCAAAAACAATATGTGAACTACTCAAAGTCAAGCATATCAATTCGACAGCATATCATCATGAATCACTAGGCTCTATTGAAAATACTCATAAACACTTAGGTGCGTACTTGCGAATGCATTGTCAAAACCATCCAGATTCTTGGAGCTCTTGGATTCAATATTGGTGTTTCGCTTATAATAATACTGTTCACACTCATACGAAATACACCCCTTTCGAACTAGTATTTGGAAAAAGTTGCAAACTACCCTCCAATCTTTTGAACAGAGTGGATCCAATATATACATTTGAAAATTACCCACTTGAATTGAAATATAGATTGCAAAGAGAATGGATGATGCTTCAAATAATTTGTTAACCTCGAAAATTAAAAGAAAGAAAAACTAGATCCATCTATAAAGGAAATTAGTTTTAAAATAGGTGATAGTGTATTAATAAGAAATGATGCAGCGGGAAACAAGAATGATGAACTTTTTAAAGGACCATTCGCTGTGTTAGAAGATAAGGGCCCTAATGTAGTTATTAAAATAGGTAATAAGACTAGTGAAATTCATAAAATAGGGTTAAGTTGTTTATTCAATAAATATGTAATGAAAAGAATATAGATATAATTTATGTTTTATTTAGTGAGTTAAGTGTGTTGAGGTTAACCAATTTTGTCAATATTGTTTTTTGAATTTTCCTTATCATTACTATAAAAAAATACTTGTACTAGGGTAAAAATTTTTTTTTAGTTAACCGGGGGAGGTGTAATGGACTCATAATCATAGTTATTGTTCAAACGAAAATATTGAAATTCTTTAAGTGCAATCCCCTTTTCACAGTACGCATTATTCGAAATATGATAACCAATTATTCACCTAGTTTGTTAATAAATTAAGCCATTGTCTTCCGTGTATTCACATACTGATGATACAACAAATTGTCAATAAGTAGGTCGATAGCATAGGTGAATGATTTCACTTGTAGAACAGGAATCGAGAAATAGACTTAGTACAAGTAACACTGCTTATTTTTTCTCCTGAGATGATTCTCCATCTATGTCCAATAAGAGCAAATTAAGTTAGAGACCCAAATAACACAGTTTATTTACCTACCCCCCTCTCACCCCTGGACCACTCAGCATCCGACTCAACACGTCTACACCCCTGTGGGTCTTCACACACACACAAGTAACATATGGTCCTTCGAGCCGGATTACATTTACACTGGAAATTTGTTGAAAACACCTGCACCTGATACATCGTAAGATCCTGTTCAGCCATCTTCACAGTCAAGACACGTGATCAACCCCTCGACCGGAGGTAGCTGCATACACTTTCGCTCCGACAACGTCTATCATAGAAGTCGTTCACACAGCTGGTTGAAATTCTTGGAAAAAAGGTCAGTGCGCAATCCTTCCTTATACCAATCCTTTGAAAATACAAGCAAGATTTTATTTGACTCTTTGTTGTACACATTTTAATATTCGCTTTACAATTCTCAATTACTATGTCAACCCCTAAACAAAAGAGAACAGCCGCTGAAGGCGCTCTACACGTTTCACGACTTACTTCAATAGCATTAAATCGCTCACGCCCGATCAAATAAATATCTGTGAACTGCAAATCAGTTGAATGCAACTGAAAAGTTGATACATGATTTCAATAATGCTCAGTCGGAAATAGAATTCGCGGATCAACAATATGACAATAACGTAGATACATTACACGCTACAGAACGTGACACTTCGAAAATCTCTTTTATACAGTCACAGCAAATGCTACAAAATTCATATTTGATTTCAATAACGATCAAAATTCAACTAAGGCGTGTACCTCCAATCAAATTTCTACCAACGACATAAAATTACCTTCACTCAATTTACCTAGCTTTGATGGAGCATACGACCAATGGCTTTTTTTTCGGGATACTTTCATTTCAATAATTCATCAGAACTCTTCCTTGTCAAACATTCAAAAATTTCATTATCTGCGCCTTTCTTGAAGGGTACTGCCGCAGAAACAATCAAAGCTTTAGAATATCTGCTAATAACTATGATGTTGCCTGGAACTCATCACTGAACGTTTTGAGAACAAACAGATTTTAGTAAATAATCACATAAACATCTTTAATTTGCCTAACATTTTGAAAGAATCTAATCAAGGGCTCAGACAACTTTTAGATAGATTGCAAAAACACTTAAGAGCACTTGAAGCACTAAAACTTCCCATTGATAAATGGGATGCATTAATAATTTACTTAATATCGACAAAATAGATCACGCTTCCAGACGTGAATGGGAGCTATCCAACAATTCGACAAACTTACCGTCACTCAGCGAATTCTTGACTTCCTAAAGGGTCGCTGTAGATTTTTGGAATCGCTTGAGTTGAATAATGAAAATATGCAACATAAGTTACATAACAAACAACACACTAATATGAACGTAAAAACATCCAGATCGTTTGTGACCACTCATAATCATTCCTGTTCATTTTGCAAAAACGATCACCTAATTTACGCTTGTCCTGAATTCTTGAAATTAGAATCCACTTCGAAATTGGATGAAGCCAACGATTGAGATTATGTGTAAATTGTCTACGAGTAGAGCATTTAACAAGAGAGTGCAGATCTGCTGGTTGTCGAAATGCAACAAACCTCACCACACTCTTCTTCACTTTAACAATAGAGCAGATACTTCAACATCATCTGCATCCACACAACGCTCTTCCAATTCTGAAATTCAATCTACTGCATGTAGTTCACAACAAAATACTTCTGTGAATAACTCTGAATAGCTCTCACATCCATGAATACCTATATGAAACCAATTGTTCTTCTTTCCACAGCACCTGTCAAAATCTTAGACAAACATGCTAATCCACATGACTGCAAGGTTCTGCTCGACTCTGGATCACAGAGTAACTTTATATCCGAAAGAATATGCAAATACTAGTTTTACAAATGAATAAAATTAATTTCTCTATCTCTGGAATCAACCAAGTCAAGTCCAACATCAACTACACGACATTTGCGAAAATTCACTCCAAAACAAACGATTATCAAACAACACTACCATGCTTCGTTCTCTCAAATATTGCTGGTAATTTGCCTTCCTTCACATTCAATAAAAGTATTGTGAAACTCCCGCAAAATATTACTTTAGCTGATCCAAATTTCCATGAATCCACCCCCTGTTGATTTACTAATAGGAGCTGAAATCTTCTGGGAACTTGTCAGTATTGGTCAAATAAAACTTGGCAACGGCCAACCAATTCTCCAAAAAACCAAACTGGGTGGATTCTTTCGGGACCAATTCACACGAAAGGGCAAACAAGTCCTGAATATCAGTGTACCCTCAGTATTAATACCCTCGAATGAACGAACAACTTTGCAAGTTTGGGAGATTGACAATGTCCGGAAGTGAAGTACGTTTCCGAAGAGGAGAATGCTTGCGAAACTCACTTTAAACAAAACATAATTCACAGACCTGAAGGACATTTTCCAGTATCTCTTCCCCTAAAAGAATCACCTGTAAAACTGGGCGATTCAAGGACATCTTCTACCAACAGATTTCTCGCCCTGGAACGAAACTACTGAATAATCCAGAATTGCAGGCCCAATATCATGATTTTATGAAAGAATATCTTACATTGAATCACATGTCTCTACTGACAATCAAACGGACGAATCTGGTTTTTCCTACCCCACCATTGTGTCCTGAAAGACACCAGCTCTACCACAAAGCTACGTGTTTGTCTTCGATGGCAGTGCCAAATCCTCTTCTGGCCTGTCCCTCAATAACATTTTGATGGTAGGTCCAACACATACAGGACGACTTATTCTCAATAATTCTACGATTCAGAAGACTTATTCGTTCTTAGTGCTGACATAACAAAGATGTATCGGCAGGTCTACATCAACCACGAACATCGTTTTCTGCAGAAAATTCTTTGGCGTTCAATACAAATAAGAAAATCTCAACCTTTACTCTCAACACTGTTACTTACGGAACTGCTTGTGCAGCTTTCCTGTCTATTCGATGCCTACATGAAGTAGCGCCTTCATCAAGTTGAATTTCCGAAAATTGCTTCAATCATACTGCAGGATTTTTATGTAGATGATATACTTACTGGAAGCGATTCACTCGAAGAACTCCTTTACATAAAACGAATTTTATCCAATCTTCTTGAACAGCACGGTTTTACCTTGAGAAAATGGGTATCAATCTTTCAAGAAATACAATCACAGAAGACTTTTTACTCACCATCAGCAGTAGAGAACAAAATAAAACCTTAGGTTACTATGGAACTCTTCCTCTGATGTTTTAACTTATACTATCTCCAGTAATAATTTTACCGGAAAAATCACAAATCGTCAAATACTGTCATCCATTTGCCAAATTTCGACCCACTCGGGCTTCTCTCACCTGCTACGATTGTTGCCAAGATCATCTTACAACAACTGTGGAAATTGAACATCTCTTGGATGAAAGCATTCCCATGGATCTACATTCGAAATGGCTATCTTATCGTTCACATCTCAACAAACTGAATGAGATTGAATTCCCTCGACATGTTCAGTGCAGCGATTCTACTCAATAGAACTACACGGTTTCTGTGTGACGCCTCAGAAGCTGCATATGGGGCATGTGTATTCATTCGTTCCATTGATGCTTTCGGCAATTATGCTTGCAACAACATTCTTTGTGCAAAAACGA
The DNA here is from genome assembly GCA_013421045.1 of Propylea japonica. Lineage (NCBI taxonomy): Eukaryota > Metazoa > Arthropoda > Insecta > Coleoptera > Coccinellidae > Propylea > Propylea japonica. The sequence continues at coordinate 48,797,394 of CM024243.1, read as the reverse complement.
GAGTTGCACCTTTGAAACAGACTACAATACCCAAGCTGGAACTTTGTGGGCCACACTGTTGTCTGATCTCATGAACAGGGTGAAGGACTCAATCAAAATATCATTCAATAGAACATACTACTGGAGCGACTCCACAATCGTGTTAGCTTGGATAAGGTCTTCTCCGAGTTTATTGAAAATTCTTTGCCAACAGAGTAGCTCATATTCAGAATTTAACCGATCCGATTGTTGGAATTACATAAACAACGCAGAAATCCCGCAGACTTACTGTCACGACGAGTAACCCCTACAAAACTCATTAATAATGGTCTTTGGTTCCATGGTCCCAAGTGGCTTGTCCACTCGGACAGCGATTGGCCAATGAATAAACTTTCAATCCTTACACCAAATGATCTCCCCGAAATGAAACATAATCAAAACTTTTCTCAGTATCGATCAAAACTACTGGAAAATATCGGCAGATTTTCTTCCTTCTCGAAATTACAAAGGACATTCGCCTGGATAGTCCGTTTTAAAAATAACCTCAAGACTGAACCCAATTCCAGAAAACTTGGTGTTTTATTCCTTCAGAACTCCAAGAAGCATCGAATCTATTGATACGCATTGTCCAAAGGCACGCTTTCCCTCAAGATCATAATGCTCTTTCCAAGGGACACAACGTCAATTACAAAGGTAATCTCGCAGGTCTGAACCCATTCTTGGACAGTGAGCAAATCATCAGAGTTGGTGGTAGAATACAAAATTCGAACTTCCACTTCCACAAAAAACACCCAGCCGTGTTACCAGCCAACAATCATTTCACGACTCTTTTAGCTAGACATGAACATATTCGCCTATTGCATGCCGGTCCACAGCTATTATTAGCATCTCTAAGAGAAAGATACTGGCCAATCTCTGGTCGAAATCTCGTAAGGAAGGTCGTACACGAATGTACACGATGTTTTCGCTTCCAAGCAAAATCCGAACAATATCTTATGGGCAATCTTCCCAAAGAACAAGTTTCACCATCGCGTCCATTCTCGACATCTGGCATTGACTATGCAGGTCCATTTTCAATCAGAGACAGAAAAACAAAAAACTATAAACTACGACGAAGCTTATATAGCTCTTTTTGTATGTCTCAGTGTTAAGGCAATTCATCTGGAGTTGTGAGTGATCTAACCTCTGAATGTTTTTTAGCTGCTTTGAGGAGATTTTTTGCGAGACGTGGAAAATCGGCTATCTTATTTTCAGACAATGGCACTACATTTGTAGGGGCAAATAATGAAATGAAAAACTTCTTCAAACATAATAGTGAAATCATTGCAAACAATTTAACCTCTGATGGAATCTGCTGGAACTTCATTCCGGCAAAGGCACCCCATTTTGGTGGTATATGGGAGGCTGGTGTGAAATCAGTGAAGCATCATCTATACAGGGTGATGGGAGATTCAAAATTAACTTACGAAGAATTTTCTACGGTATTATGTCAAATAGAATCTTGCTTTCTAATGACCCAAATGATACATTACCTCTCACTCCTGCGCATTTCTTAATTGGTGGATCTTTAAACACCATACCTGACCACAATCTACTAGATATGAAAATGAATAGTCTCTCACGATTCCAAAGATGCCAGCAAATTCTGCAACACTTCTGGACCAAATGGAAAAGCGAATACATATCCAGCTTGCAACAGCGTACGAAATGGAAGGAGCGTTGCAATGATTTGCTGAAGATTGGTGTTCTCGTACTGTGCAAGGAAGATGGGCTTCCCCCTCTAAAATGGAGAGTTGGGAGAGTCATCGAGATCCATCCGGAAAGGACAACATCGTCCGAGCCGTCACCACCAAAACCGCCACTGGTGTCTTCAAACTACCAGCGGTGAAACTGTGTGTCCTACCAAATCAAGATAGCCTTATTTAAAGCCTGGAGGCTTTCAGGGGGGCGGTATATGTTAGTGCCGTTTCACATGGAGCGTATCATCAGCGCTGACTGTCAGCATAGGAATTCAGCGCTGATGATCCGTTTCGATATGTTGACTTCACATGCGGCGTATCCTCCGTTGTCAGTTGAAATTCAGATCGCAATGAATGATCGTGAAAGAGTTAGTGTTGCCATATCGTGTTGGCTAATTTTGAAGAGGAGACAAAAAAGTAGAAAACGATTATGGACTCATCCTATCGTAAGCGAAAGGCTTTTAAAGGGTGCCTTCGTGAATTTATATTCTAAGTTACGAGAAGATGAATATAAGTTCTTCAATTATTTTCGGATGTCTATAAAATCTTTCGACATCATACTTTGGAGGATGCCTTGAAATTTTCAAATGAAGTTCGAATATCGATTTCGTCAGTGGAAAGGCTGAGCGTATGTTTGAGGTAAGTAGGTAATAAAAGGAATTTTCGCAACATGATTTTTATTGAAAACTAAACAATATTATAAAATTCTTAATACAAAAAAAAATTTACAAATTTTCTTCAATCGGTAAATGAACATAACTAGAGATCATGAAATTTGTGCCGGACAATTCTAACAGCGTAGACGATAATTATTATTTGAATCTTCATAGAATGGTTGTTGTGAGTATTGACCATTTTCACTTGATCCTGAGCTTTGTTGTGGATGTTATTCAACTGCGAAAAACGCGAAGAAACATGTCTAGGTACATATTGAGCTTGATATGGTGTTGAAGGGCTAGGTGGAATATTTTTTATTTCCATTACTATTCTCATCACTTCGGATCTAAATTGCATTTTCTGTGACTCATTTAATGTTTTCGCGATAGGCAACAGAGACCTGAAGAATGCCATATCGTCGTCCTCTTCACTTTTGTTTGCTCCATTCAGAACTCCAATAATTTATCATCCAATGTATCATTTTTTTTCCTTTTCTTCCTTGTAAAACTCTGTTCCAGAGGAGTTTCGATGATTTGTTCTACATCAGATTCTGTAACGTTTAATTCATCACGATTTTCCTCATCTAAATTTGTTTCTGTCCTAGAAAAACGAGAAAGTTCTACAAAAATTTACGAAAATTATCAAAACTCACTTGTTTAATTCCAAAGTACTATCCAGAAAGCTTAAATTTCGAAATAAACGTACTTCTTGATCTGTTTTGCTGCATCGCCACTTTTAAGTTTTTTTTGTTTGGCACGATCCCGTACATAAGCATCCCTAGCCATTTTCCATCTGGTCTGAATCAATGATACTGAAAGAAAATACAGGGGTGATTAATTAATTTTATTCTATTCGCAGGTATTTAGCAAGTGGTAACACATTTACTGACATGCATTATAATAATAATAATAATAATTAATACCCTTTATTTCAAAGTCATGAAATTTCACAAAGCAAAACATCAATGAAGCGAAACATTGTCAAAAAAAAGTTAGATGTTCATGAATTCGTCAATCGAATATGGTTCCAATTCCAGTAGAAGAGAAAATAGATTCTTCTTGAATCTACTAAAATTTAGTTCTCTCCTAAGTGTTAGGGGCAATCTATTGAAGTATTTTATACTGCAATATTCTGTGCTTTTTTCTGTAGAAGCTAGATGGTGTTTTGGATAGAATATCTCCATTCCTCTTGTATTATAGTTTCTAGGTTGAGAACTGATGAAGTGGTCTCTGTTTTTATGAAGGTCTAAGAGACACTCCTGAATATGGATAGCCGGTACTGTTAAAATTCGATTTTCCCTAAACTTGCCTCTACATGATTTATCTGTCTTTAACTTGAGCATGAGCCTTAGTACTCGCTTCTGTAGTATCATGATGTCATTGAGTCTCCTTGATGTTCCATAAAACACAATGCCATAACGAATTCTTGATTCAAAAACTCCGTAATATAGAGTTTTCATTGTTGAAAAATCCAAGTACCTTGATAACACCCCCATGGAGAAGCAAACAGAGGTTAATGATCGGCTTAATTCGTCTATATGTTTAGACCAACTTAAGGTATCGTCTAAGTGAATTCCAAGAAACTTCGTAATGGACACAATTTTATGGTGGTTGACTCTAAGTTGATAGTTTTCTGGTGTAATAAAACTGGAGTACTTCGATTTGAACAAGACAGCCACTGTTTTCCTCCTTGTTCAACAACAATCCATTAGTCCTGAACCAATGACATGCTCGATCCATGACCAAATCAGATTTTGCAGCAGTATCCAGAAAAGACTTGGCTTCAATGGTAATATTAGTGTCGTCTGCATACTGACAACCTCAACATTTTCCATATCCTCTTTTATGTCATCAAAGACATTAATAAACAGAATAAAGAGTATCGGACCTAAAATGCTACCTTGTGGTATTCAAAGTGTTACATTTATTATATCAGACATTTCGGTTTTGCCGTCTTTTGTTAGTGTAGTTCTTTGTTGCCTGTTTGTTAGGTAAGATCGAAACCAATTCAATCCTGGTCCTCTTATTCCATAAGCCTCTAGTTTGTTTAATATGGGAGAGAGAGTCAAAAGCTTTAGATAAATCCAAGAACAGACCAGTAGTGTAATTGCCATTCTCGAGAGCTTCGTATATATTATGAAGGAAACTGTTTATAGCTGTTTTTGTTGATTTGCCTTGTGTAAAACCGTGTTGGGAATTGGACATTATTTCCTTCAGGAAGCTAGTCAGTCTCCTTGCAATCACCGCCTCCAGGACCTTAGAAAAGCTCGGTAGCAATGAGATTGGTCTGTAGTTTTCAACTTCAGTTTTGTCACCTTTCTTATACCGATTTGGAAATTCACATCGAACACATACGATATACAATGCATCAGACAGAGAATTTTTCCCTCCAGTTGCACAGATGAATGGCGAGATAATCAAGTGCGATAACTGAATGAATTCAACTGTCTCACTGCAAAAATCAAGTCTTGTCTCCTCTTTATCGCAGTATGGTAGGGACCCGCACGGCACGTATAGAATTTTAATTTGTCAGGCTGCCCGTAATACTCGATTCAGTATTTACTGTTGCCTACCATACTAAAGCATTACGCTCCTCTGAACGATAAGAGAGAGACGAGACTAGAATAATGAAGCAAGACAACTGAATTCAGTGTGTTACAGCAAGTGATTGTCTAGATTATTCATCTGTGCAACTGGAGGGAAAAATTCTCTGTCTGATGCTTGTATATCGTATATTTCAGATGTGAATTTCCAAACCTGTATATGGGTTTGACCAACGCCAGCTTCACACAATCTGGAAAATACGGATTTTATTGAACTATTGACAATGAAAGTCAGTGGAGTGATAATTTCTTCGACTGTGGATTTAATAACAGTTATAGGAATGCCATCGACTCCAGAACTAAGTTTGTTTTTGAATTATTTTATAATTTTAGTTAATTCTACTTCATTGGTTTGGCTAAAGAGTACTGATCTGTCCCTATACGTTATATTGTGTTCGAGATTTCCCTTTGGTTCGCAGAGTAGGGCATTGTGAGCTGCGGTACCAAAATGATTATTGAATTTATTAGCAAGAAGTTTAAGGTCCTCTGATATTTTAATTTCTGATTCAACATTTTGTCCTTTATCTCTCGGAAAATTGACCACATGCATTTGGATTTATTATCTGAATTTTTAATTTTCTCATGATATTTCTTTCTTTTGCTTGCTTCAATAAAAAGTCATATTTCTTTTTCTCCTCCTGGTATAAATTTTCGTAGGATTTATTCACAGACTTGCAGGTGTATAAGATATCCAATCGTTTTTTACAATCTATTATTTCTGGTTATTTTGCTGCTTCAATGTTGACTTTGTTTTCCATCTTCTGACTGGGCAGGTTCGATTAAAGATATTCTGGTACAAATTAAGGAAATGAGTCCACTGCTGGTTTATGTCGTCATGTCGGTAGAGTGGATCCCAGTTCACTGATCGCAATTCTGTTTTCAAGTTATTCAAATTAGCTGATCCTATATTTCTTCCGTATTTATATGTTTCATTGGAATTACACAACTGGAGAGATAGTATTTGAGCTGTGTGATCAGAGATATGTGAATGCAGAATTCCTGATGTTATTTCTTTATGGTTGGTGAAGAGGTTATCAATACATGTTTGAGATGTTGGAGTTATTCGAGTGAAGTCTTCTATAGTGTGAAATATACCTTAGCAATTAATAAGCTGTAAGAGTTGTTTCGTATTCCTGCATTATTATCTCTAATGTCATATTGAGGTCTCCATTAGAACAATGATTTTTCCATCCTTACTGTAAGCAGAGACAACTTTTTCCAATTGTTGAAAAAATAAGGATATTTTACCACATGGTGGTCTATAAAGGCATATTATTGCCATATGAACCGTATTGTATTTCAACTGCCGAGCACTCAAATACTCTGGAGATTGAATATTTCTCAACCTGCTTCAATGACCTCCATTTTTACCCTTTCTGCAGTATATGGCTGTACCACCATGTCCTTGTGTTCTCTGCAGAAGGAAGAGGCTAGGACAAAATTTTTTATCCCATAATTGGATAATTGATCTACGGTTTTCCAATGCTCTGAAATACAGATAACATGAGCATTATTTTCTTTTGTTAGGTCTTCTATTTGGTCTACTGAATTTCCAATAGATCGTACATTTTGATGTATTATGTTGAAATAATTTCCTTTGTTGAAGTTGATGCTTGATTTGATGGTCTTGGGGTGTCTAAAAAATGTTGACCTCTGATGAAATTGAAACGTTCAAAGGAGATACCGATTGGCCAGAACTCACACTCGTAAACCATTTCCTTACAGTCCTGTGGAACACCCACCATGAAGCTCCTGAAATTTGTATGGGCTAATTTAGTTTTCAATAGCTTTACAGAGATTTGATCTATATCTACACTACATTTTCTCGATATTACACCTACAGACTAGGAATTTCAACTATAAGTGGTATTGTGGAATTAGTATGTGATGAAATTTGGTTGAAAATGAAGAAGAATGCCTTCCTGAGCCTTCTAAAGAAAGTGGCAAGAGATAGCGTTTAATTTCGAGAGGTATGCAAACTTCCCAACTGTATTGGAGCCCTCGATGGAAAGCACATACGAATAATGAAACCAATTCGTAGTGGGTCTTTATGTTTTAACTACAAACACTTTTTTTCTATTGTATTGTTAGCAATGTGTGATGCCAATTATTGCTTCACCTACGTAGATGTAGGTGCGTTTGGTAATTTTCGGATTCGGGTGTATTTGTGAATAGTTCATTTTGGAATAAGTTGGAAAATAATTTACTCAATCTTCCCGAGGATAAACCTATTCCAGGGTATACTGAAAATATAAGTTTTCCATACGTTATTGTTGGTGATGAAGCATTTCGCTGACTCCACATTTAATGCGTCCATACGCCAGAAAAAATTTGAACCACACCAAAAAAATTTTCAACTATCGCCTTACAAGAGCTAGACGATATATAGAATGTTCATTTGGTATTCTATCTAACAAATGGCGCATATTCCATAGACCTCTGAATGTATCAATTCGATTAGCTAAAAAAATTGTTAAAGCCTGTTGTGTTCTGCATAATTTTGTATGCACTCGAGATGGATATGCGTTTCATCATATACTCTTAATTCAAAGGATTTTCTGATGTTGAACAGAGATTATTACAACAGGATAGAACAGGCTATTCTGTACGAGATGCTTTCGCCAATTATTTTGTTAGCTCTGCAGGGCAAGTACCTTGGCAAGAGTCAATGATACATTAAGAAATATGATCCCAACATTGTAATAAATGAAAAAATAAACACTTACCTGCTTCATTTTTCTCTTTTTCATTTAAGCTTTCGAATTCCTTGATAACAACAGCTGCCACCTCCATAAAAGCGTTTCTTTTTATATCCTTATTTTTGTAGTCCTCATTTCTCAGATCCCACAAGCAATTCTTGTTTTCTATTGCACTTATTAATAATTCAGTATCAATTTATATTTGCTACTCATCTTTACGTTATCAATGTAACCTTAGACCTTTGTCTAAGATGTAAACTAACGTAAACAAACCTAACCTAACTTATCTGCCGACAATCGGCAACACTGAAAGCAATATAAGCTCGTACGCAACTGATCGTCAGTGAATCATGTGAAATCCCTCATAACAATAATGGCTCGTGCGTTAACCGACATACGCCGTCAGCAAGGGCTCGTCGTATGGCCGTCGGATGGAATCAACCGCTCCGACCATCCGCGCTTCATGTGAAATGTTACATTTATTGCATGGTACTTGTTATTCGTCCGGATGGTCAGCGCTGATGATACGCTCCATGTGAAACGGCACTTAGAACCCGTTCCTTCTACGCCGCTGATCCAAGCGAGAAATCGATGCGATCGAGTCGCCGAAAGGAGGGGATAAGGCAGGCATCGACAAGAAGCGAGCAGCTGCAATAATTCAGTTCAGTCGTCTACTATACACGCTAATGTAAACATGTACATCTTTCACGTGAATGAACGTAATTATTCGATATTTGTCTTTTTCAATAAGTACAAATAATTCAGAAAATTAGTGTCGTCTTCACACACACACAAGTAACACTGACTGAATTGAAACAATTGAACGACTGAATTTCATCTTAGGTCCTAGAAACCGGCCACCCGGGGGTCTAGTGCCCCCATTGCCAGGTCACCCGGGCCAGGCCGCCAGGGGGCCAGGTGACCAGGCCGCCAGGGGGACAGGTGACCAAGCCGCCGCCGACGCCGGGGGGGCAGGTGACCCCCATTGTTCAGGCCCCCGGAGGGTGGGGGATGATTGGTTTGTTTTTTGTTTTTTCCTTTTGCTTTTACCCTGTCTGACTGTCTCTCTCTCTCTCTCACCACACTTACTGCTCTCTACCTTGCCACGCCCCACTCTCCGTGGTTTTACACACACATTTCTCGCGGATATTATCGTTGCCTCGGTGGCCGCGTGGGGTCACCGCGTGATTATAGGAAAGAGATTGTGATTACGTTTCAAAAATATCTATATTTATTCTAAAGCCTATATCAACCCAAATATCAATTACTGGAGAAGGTGCTGAAATGTGTGCCAGAAATAGGTTATCATCCTTTCAGGAGAATGATGATATAATTGATCCCAATGGCGCCGAAGAAAATTCAATCATTATTTTTGATGATGTTGTAGGAGACAAACAAGATTAAATTAAAGCATATTACTCTATGGGCCGACATAGAGCAATTGATGTTGCCCTGTTATGCCAGACATACGTGATGGCTAAAACACATTTATGTCGTTACAATATGAATATAGTTGTGCTATTTAAACAAGAGTAAACTAATTTGACACATGCATTCGATGAACATGTTTCTCCAGATATGACTTTTGAAGAATTCAAACATCTGTGTGCGTTTTGTTGGAATGCGAACAAGTATGGATTTATTGTTGTTGTTAAAAACTTTGATATTAACGGGGGACGCTATCGTCAAGGGTTTGATCTATATATAAAAATTTCTTCGAAACAATAAAAAAAATAATTTATACCGAAAATCTTTTGATATTTGAAATAATAACCCATTTTTACTATAGTGGATGATGAGGATGAAAGTACATAAATATAATGACGTCTACGAAACACATTCAGTAAAAGTGAACCCTAGTCAAAACGAATAGTGATCTTGAGCATCAAAGAAAACGTAAAATACAACAACTTGTGAAGGATGTAAGAAAGAAGTTTCTCACATTCAAATTAGGAAAACATAAAGATGATCAAGCAATTTCCCAATTATTCAAACCAATAACCAAACGATTAGATAGAATGGAAGATAAACAAAGAGCTGGTTTATTGAAAACAACAAAACTTCAAACAGTTCGGGCTCAACCTGCAGGTTCCACGCAAATAGCAGGACCAACACCGCTCCATACAGCACACCTGGCAGGTCCAACACAGCTTCATACAATACACCTGGCGGGTCCAACACAGCTTCCTACAGCACACCCTAGCAGGTCCAACACAGCTTCAGGCCAGTCCGGCACAGCTTCTAACAGCTAAGCTGACAGGTTCCAATCAGCTTCAGAGGGGCTCTCTGCCAGTTCAACCAAATTTTTCATATAGCTTTCTAAGCCCCCAAGTTGAGTCACCAATTTTACCCTTTCAACATACATTTCACGCATTCAGTTCATCTACACCTACAAGAAAAACATAATATCCAAATTCAGCTTTCAAACAAGAATCATCTTTCCAATTACCCCCGTATAACAAATCTCCTAGATTTCTACCCACAGAAATTGTAGCTGAAACTGAGGAGGAAGAGGATATCTTTCCTAATAACACCAAAGAAGAAATTCAACAAATCCAAGATGATATAAAAGATCCTTCGATTATCGAGGAATATATAGAGCAGTATCCAGTTGAAGCAAGAAAATACGTTTCATCAATATGGTTATCAAAAGATCAGGAGAATTCAAATGATCCAACATATGGACCTAAATACAATGTCAAAATTTCGAAATGGTTTCTAGGTAACAAGGTTATCAGTTTCGATAAAAAAAACTAGTGAGATAATCATAGACAATAATGAAAGACTTTCAGGTACAGCAGGGCTCTACAGTTTATTATTCGATAAACAACCAACCGATTTCACCAAAGATGATTTACAATATTATAGAATAATTTTGAATTGGAGGAACGTTCATAGGAGAAAGTTCGATGCTACATAGCAACGACGTGGAACGGCTGGATATAAATGGCTTGAAATTATAAAACCTCTTACTTCCAATCGAGGAGGAAGTTTGACGGCATATAACGAAAAACCAATCGAATACATTTATTATGACGATGTAAACGAGATAATTGATCGTTTGCTATTACTTTATGCCTCGAAAGAAGCAGGTAATACATCTGTTGATAATGAAATACAATCTATAATCGAAGAACTACGTGAATCTAATGTTATATATTAATAATGAAAATAAAAAAATTATCTTAGTTTCAACATGCCTCTCAATAAGTTTGGAAGTACCTCTCATGGAGAAGAAAATAAATTTAAACGTGAACGTTTTGAACATCACAGCTTTCCCCTAACAGCTGAAGGAAATTATGATTTCGGTAATCGTAAACTATGTAATGATGAAATACCTACAGAAAAAAAAAGATGTTGTTATTAAAGAATTTCTTGATCTTGAGTTTATCAAAGTTACCAGCTCTTTGAAAGACATTGAGATAAAGTGGAAATGATTAAAAACCATTATGAAAGTGACCAAAATTTTCCATTGACAACCTGAAATCTGAACTGGAAAAGAAATTCAAGAACTTGGAACACGAATTAAAGGACGACTTCGAAAAATTTGTTGGAATTGGATCTGATGAGAAATAAATTGACGACTCTAGAAAACAAGATCTCCACTCATTAGTCAAGCACCCACAATAAAGCACCAACACTCTAAAGAAAAAAATCAAGTGGTTTGTGAACTGCATAGACCTGCTCGAAAAAATTTTTTACGTAGACGTACAATCATTAAAGGTATAGATGATTTATGGCAGGGTGATTTAATAGAATTAAGTGTTTATGCTATTGAAAATGACAATCATAAATTCATCCTTGTTATAATTGATTGCTTTTCCAAATTATATGGGTTAAAGCATTGAAAACGAAAGGTGCCGAAGAAGTATCTCAGGTATTTTCGGAAATATTGAAGGAGAGTGCACGAAGTCCTAAAAACTTATCAAGGAAAGGAATTTTTCAATAGCAAGTTCAGAATATAATGAAGCAATACAACATTAATCATTATAACACATATAATGTGAAAAAAGCTGCAATTGTTGAACGAGTTATACGAACAATCAAAGAGAAAATATTCGAAGCATTTAGTTTGAATGGCACATACAGATGGTTAGATATTTTACCTACTATCATTCATGAATACAATAATGTGAAACATAGAACAATTGGTATGAAACCTAGTGAAGTAAATGAGACTAATGAACAATTTCACCTCAAAAATCTATACAATCATATTAAAATTGCCGCTCATGGTAAATTTAAAGTTGGAGATATGGTGCGAATAAGTAGGTTCAAACATGTTTTCAGTAAGGATTATTTGCCGAATTGGACAACTGAAATATTCAAATCAGCAAGATTCAAATTACCAATCCTGTTACCTACCTCCTTGATGATTTACAAGGACAACCTATTAGAGGAGCTTTTTATGAACCAGAACTTCAAAAGCCAAATATTCTGATGTATATTTAGTTGAAAAAATTTACGTGAAAAAGGGAATAAAATTCTTGTCAGGTGGTTAGGATTTGATAAATCACATGACTTCTGGATTAATAAATCAAACAATTATGAATAAAGCTACCATTCCAAGTTTTGACTTCGATTGAACATCATGTTCGATTATCAGGAAACAGCGTCATTTGATTTCGTGTATGATTCCATAGTAATGGATATGGAAAAATTTTTGTTTTGAACACAAATCTTTCAACGGCTGAAGACGTCATTGATTGTGGATTAAGTGGTGTAAGAAATTTTGAACCATCTGTGAAGATATCCACTAATGAAGACTCTCTGTGCCTATATCATTTGATTATAAACAATGGCTGCTGTTGATCGAGATCCTCAAACTGTATGAAGCCAACGGCATCAGATTTATTGGACACATTTCTATTGGAACTACCACAGTAAATGGTTTCAAAGTATGACACCTATCGAGGAATGATAATAATTTATATTTTATTTCACAAGACGTATCAAATATTGTAGAACTTCATGATCAATTTATAAAATCTAGATTAGAAATGTTATCAGATATCAATTTCAAAGCCTACTATAAAAAATTCTTGAATGCTATAATTGAGATGAAAAACATGGTGTGAAGTCTATTGAGGAATTAATTGAAATTTTTTGTAATCTCAATTCATCGATTGAAAATTTGATTTTATGTGAATGTATGATTTTCATCAAAGAAAAAATACTCAATGAAATTCAATCTGTAAACTGAATATGTATATCATGAGAAATAAAATTGATCCTAGTTATCTCTTTGTTTGAAAATTATGTCCCCCAGAATAATGTGTTATCTCCACAGCATCCTGATATAGTCATAGGAAAAAATTCGGTTTTCCTGGTTTGTGAAATAAGTCTAAAATTAAGAAATGGAGTATTTGTAATCACCACACAGCATCCTGGTTTATGAAATAGGTCTGAAATTAAGAAATTGAGTAATTTGTGGTTACTGAAGAAGAAGGAAGAGAAAAAATACACACCCATGTCACTGATATAAAAGCTGAATGACTGAGCAAATTGATCAGTCGTTGTTGGTAAATCAACAAGTAATCTTCACCAAATCAAATGTGAGTATTACCCGCTTCTGATTGAAAAAATAAGGTAATCTATTTTTTTTCTACTTTTCAGAAAACAAAAAAAATGGATCTTGATAAAATTAATGAAATGGGTGCTCTTTCAGTTCAAAATAAAGAAGTTGTGCCTTTGAACACATTGGAACTCAACTGCATTCACACAATATTGAATGGAAAACTGGTAACGACCATGTATGGAGAATGTATTCTTTTAGAACTTGAAGAGAAAAAGTTTTTTTACCCAAAAAAGCAACATCGGTTTTGAATACACATTTGGATGAGCTTAACAGCCAGAAATATGGAATCAAATTTATTGGAATGAAGGAGATTGCAGGACTCACAGCATCAACACCGTTATTCCAGATTGTGTTAAGGGAATAATGGAGGTATGTGACATTTCTTTATTCCATAGAGCTATGAAACTTTTGTTTGTGAGAAAGACATTAATATAATAAAAACTTGGATACGTTTGATGAATAAGCATATTCGTTTATTTAATAAAAATATCGCTAATAATGTAGATCATGGACAGAAAATCAAAATTCAAACAGCTTTATGTCATTTGAAACGATATAAAATCCAACTGAGATCTTCTATTAATTATAAAGGAGCCGGAATCAGTAGAAAACGAAGCGATCGAGTAAAATGGCAAGATGTTCATTCATCTTTAAAGTCTAGGATCAGAACAGGTGTAGTAATAAATTTAAAAACATATACATTTCATTGAATTTCTACAAGATGCATTTCACCTTCTGAAACGAAGAATACAAAACGCTTTCAAGAAAATGAGATTGTTAAAATTAATACTATTTTTTGTGGACAATTCATTAAAATAGCGGTAATGAAGAACTTATGGATTTTAAATATTTTCCAACTAAAAATGAAACTATCGATAAAAGTACAAACTTGAAGGAATGGTACGAAAAAAATGTAGTAGAGAAAATAAACATCAAACTCGAATCGTTTCAAGAGAAAGAAAGCGGATTTGCACTTCATTCAATAGTTGCATTAGAAGTCAATATGAATAAAGTTGATATAGCAAATGGTGGAAGTTCATTTATACGGTTACCTGAAGAAATAGCATGCAAAGGCGCTTGTATAATATCCAAAACTATGATGATGAGTTTTATTTCATGTGGAGCATCATCGCAGGTTTATATCCAACATCTGACTCACACAATTATAGAATATCGTCAGTAGATAGGATAAGCGGGATCCCGACCGGAAGTGAAAAAAACATGGCCACCACTAAGTATGAATAAATGGTGGTCCAGCAATTAGGAGTGCTAGGGCTCCAGGGGGTCTCGTAGGGTGCTCCGTGGGGCCCTCGCGGTGAGGGTGTGAAAAAAAAAAGGTGGGTGTGGTGGGGTTCGGGGTGTGGTTCTAGGTGTGTCAGTTTAGTTTGGCATGTGTGTAAGCGTCGTGTACGTAGACATGTGGTTCAATGAAAAGGTAAAAAAGGGTGAGGCGTTAGAATTCCGACGGCTATGATCCGAGGGCGCGGGGTCTGCGGCCGAAAATCAGGAGGAGTGCGGGAGGTAGGTGTGAGAGGGTTAGGGGTCAGGGGTCCGAATTTCCGGCCCCAGGGGCCTCGCCTGTTTATGGGATGTAAATTGGTTATTTTGAAACGCGGTTGATGATGAATATTTTGACATCATTTTTCTATGAAGTAATTTCCGTGAACATAGGATATTAAGTCATCAGGTCCGACCGCAATTCTTGTTCCTTGTGAAAACCAGAAGCGTTGATATCAATTGTTTGTTTTATATATACATGTGTGAGTAATATGATTGTGAGGAGATATATAAAGTCGATTGAGTAGAAAAGATTCAATCAGAAGTTTGTTATGTCTGAACTAGGTAAAATGTGTTCTTGTATGAGTGATAAAAGCGGTGATCTCTTCAGTGTAGTTCAAAGTCTACAAGAAAAGTTCAGTCAATTACGATGGGAATTTAACCGAGAAAGTATATACGGTAGGGAAAAATTATATTCTGAAGAGGTGTGTCTCGCTATGGAAAAGAAATATCGCAAGGCAGTGACATTGTGTGGTGCGTATTTAGATGATTTTATACCATTGGAAAAATTAATTGAAGAAATGAAGAAACTGCAATTGGAAGAATATCTATTTATTTAAGAAATGAAGAAACTGGAATTGAAAGAATATCTAAAGTTTGTGAAAGAGTGTCATTCATCTACCACATCATCATCATCACCATCATCATGTCAACCTAATAATGTTGAGGAAGAAGAATACATGGAGATGTATAATGAAGATGCTATGGATTTTGATAACCAAAAATATTCCTTTGTTAAAGTGAAGAAAAATTAAATTGTAGTCAATCAGGGAGATAAAATAATAAAAAGATTTTTATAATACATTATTTATTATTTTTAAATATTATATAGGTGAGGGGGGTAAATATTCATCACAATTTTGATCAATATGCAAGATATGAAAGTATTTCAACAATGGGTTATCATTCACAGGTAACTGTAGTACATATTTGTTTAAAGCTAAATATTTCAGAGAAGCAGGGTTATATACAATTTTACACACCTTCTGGTAATATAGTTTTCTCTCATAATATAAAAAAGTATCATTACCAAAGTTAATATCTATAAGGATATCTGAATATACATGAAGTGCCTTCTTTAAAATATTACATTCCATAATTAAATTCAAATAACAAAAATAATCTATGAGTATATCATTGAAATTTTTGATTAGAAATGAATGTACAAGGGTGACCCTTAATTTCAAGTCATTGTGTATAAAAACATCAATTCTTCACAATAATCATACATTACATTCCAGTGTACATTATCGATAAAATATCGTTTCACTTCATCATGACAATGTAAGATAAGGACATGGATACTTTTAAACGATTTAGCATTATCAAGTAAATATGCTACAAAATCTCCAGTAAGTGTCCATGTAGATGTTGGTATCTTCATAACTTCATTATATTCAATGGGATATTCTTCTTTGAATCTTTTCACAAGATCCGATCGAAATGAAAAGTAATCTTTTATTACTCCTCCTCCTATAGTTGCTACAATTGATGAACACAACTAAAAAAATCATTCAATACTATAATGTCCCCACGGTAATGTATAACGGTTGTCTGGTAATAGGTGACGTTTATCATCTTTATAACATAAAGCTAGTTTCTTCTGTTCAACTGAGAAGACATCATGACATTTTGAAATTATATTTCTTTGCTTAACGATCTTAGTATTATGGTTCAATAAGCAGTCTAAAAAATCTTCAAATGATAAGCTTTTCACAATATTTTTTTGATTCCCTTAATTTTTTTTTCACTTCCTTTCGAATCGACTCGAAAAGAATACATTTTCGATCGTAAACCAACAAAATCAGTCATTATTAAACCATTATTTTCATCTTTCATGAGTCCTAGTACTTTTTTATTAACTCTAGGAATATCATATATATTTCTATCAGGATAGTCAGATGTATCGAAATGAGAATGACAATCACGTTTGATGAGCTCATAGGGATCTTGATGACATATTTCATAAGTTAAACTGTCTGTGTCTACATAATTCAATTTACAATCTTTGTAACATATCTATCATTTATCAAATCTTTCAATAATAATGATAGCATTGAAATTACTATAAACCGAACTGATACATGGCTATTAATGCATGATGCTGCACTGATTATCAAGGGTAAACTTCAAAAAACTGCTGGTAATGGAAGTATTAAGATTGTTTTGAATGAAGGAGCTTTTTTATTTGATTCAATTTCATACGAATAGACTCTGTAAGAGATCCAGGATTGCTAAGTACAATAAAAGGTTATCTGTGTTATGATAAAGATTCCGTGAGAGAACTTGAAACAGCTGGATGGTCCTTTCACAATACCCCAACAATAAATACCAATGGTAGTTTCATATTTCGAATACCTCTAAAACATTTATTGAATTTCTTCGATGATTATAAATCAGCAATTTGTGGAAAGCAGACTATTAGATTAATTATAGCACAAAATGATAATAATGTAATACATATAACACCTGCTCACACAACTAAAGGACAGATTCAGATAGATAGTATAAACTGAAAGTCAAACACATTTATCCTAACGATATATTGAAGTTGGAATTACTGGAGTCAATGAAATCCAATCGACCGATATTATTTCCATTCAGAAAATGGGAAATTCATGAATTACCCTCTCTAACAACCAATTCACTAACTGAGATATGGACTGTTAAAACAACATCTAATATTGATCATCCTAGATATATTGTTTGTTGCTTTCAAACTAATAAGAAAAATGTTGATGCTGAAGATCCTACACTATTCGATAATATTGATATTTCTGATGTCCGACTGCTATTGAATGGAGAATTCATTCCACAAGAAAATTTAAGATTGAATTTTGAAAAGAATGAATACGCAGAAGCATATTATAACAATACAGAATTTCCGGATAGTTATAAATATCTGAAAACTAATCCAGTACTTCAATATTCTGATTTCAAGAACAGATGTCTATTCGTTATCGATTGTTCCAGACGTAGTGAATCATTCAAATCTTCAACTGTTGACATCAAACTTGAAATAGAGTCTAGGAAAGGATTTCCTGTCAACACCAGAGCATATTGCATTGTTGTATACGACTGTGTTATGAAATACCTACCTCTAACGGAATCAGTTCGAAAGCTTACTTCATTATGAAAGGTTGTGTGTTAGTGCTTGACATCCAAGAGTTTATTATTAATGAAGAATTTATTGTAAAAGAATTGGTTGCATATAATGGATCTCAAATTTACCATTTCTTATTCAAGCCACCAATAAACTACTCTCGTTTATCGAATAAAGATAAAGGACTGCGAAATATTTAGAAAACCATCATCATGGATTAAAATATGACTATGGATTTATTCAATATAAAGAATTGTCACAAATAATTACCAATATAACATATGGATATGATACTATCTACATCAAAGGACATCAAAAATATGATTTACTATCAAAATTCTTGAAATCTACAAATATAATCAATGTAGAGGATTATGAAGATTCACCTAATATAGGTGAAAGTCATCCTGAATGTATGGCACATCAACGAACTCCAACTATTTGTTCCCTAACAAATTGCAGAACTCTTTATCGATGGATTGAGCGTAATGAAAAATGGTATGAAGTATTTAATAACGTTGAACTCTTTTCGAAGTCACAATGTATATCACGACGTATTGTACCGAATAAAAAATTATAGTCAATTTATATCAATTATTTCCACCTCTCAACAAAACTGATAGTTTCTTTAAATATTATAATGAAAGATCATGGGAATCGATGAGATATTAGTACACAGCTAGATTCCATTGAAGAAAGGTGTAAAAATGAATCTCCTAGTAATATTGATAAGTCTATCGATTCCATGCTATTCAACATATTTGGATCATGAAATGGAAACAGCAAAATCTTATTTGATAAATTATGGATACCTATCAAACAATAATTATTCTGATACAGAATTAGTAAATAATAATAACTTTTCAACAGCTATCTTAAAATTTCAAGAGTATTTTAGACTGTCTGAAACAGGTAGTCTGAATACGGAAACAATTGAGTTGATGCTAAATTAGCGGAATTAGCAGACATTTCATATAAAAAAATTAAATTTGTAGAACCCATGAATTACTCATATAATGATGATGATAATGAATATGATGATGAAACTTTTTGTCATATATGTAGAAAAAATTCACACGAAGCGATAGCATTGTAAAGGATCATGACCATTTCAATGGGAAATACAGAGGGCAAGCCCATAATAAATGTAACCTGAAGTACAAGAAAAGTTTTGTAATTCCAGTAGTGTTTCACAATCTCGGAGGATATGATGCACACTTCATAATAAAAGAACTGGCTAAACGTGGTTCTGTTTCTCTTTTACCTTTGAATATGGAGGAATATATTAGTTTCACAAAATATGATTCTGAAAACAAAATACAGTTTAGGTTTATCGATAGTTTCCGTTTTTTCAACAGTTCACTTGGAAATCTAGCTTCATATTTGAAATTAGATCAGTATACTGAGTTAAAAAATCAATTTTCTAATTTGAGTGTAGACAACTTGAAACGGTTGACTAGGAAGGGTGTTTTTCCATACGATTACATAGATAGTATAGACAAATTATGTGAACCTTGTCTACCACCTAAAGAAAAATTTTATAATCAATTGACTTATGATGGAATAAGTGATGAACAATACCTTCATGCTCAACAGGTTTGTTTCACACAAGTGTCATACAATGAAGGATTACCTAATGCTATATCTTAAAACTGATATATTACTTTTAGCTGATATATTTGAACAATTCCGTGATAGTTGCATTAAAGAATAATATGAGTTAGATCCTATACATTATTATACTTTGCCTGGATATACATAGGATTGTATGTTGAAAATCACGAATATTGAATTAGAAATTATCAAGGATATCGATATGTTACTCTTCATAGAAGATGGAATAAGAGGTGGTATTAGTCAATGTTCCAATAGATTATCTCATGCAAATAACAGATATATGGGATCTAAGTATTTCAGCCCAGCCACCCTACAGCTGGTGGACACTGATTGGCTACGGTGCTTTGATAGCCGGGGCAGCGTTTGTGACGGGCAGATATCTTATGCCCCTTCTCTCACAAAGCCCAACTCCCACTACTATTATCCCAAGTGTGGAGCCACCACCGTCGCCGCAGTTGCAATTAGACATAGTCCAAGAACAACTAGGAACTATGATCGCCAAACTGACGTGCGTAGTGGAGCAAATCCCAACATCAATGGAGCAGGTATCATCTACTGCTCAGCAGTCCATGGAGCAAATGACCATGGCGGCGCAACAGGTTGTCGGAATGACGAACCAATTGTCGGGGACGGTGCAGCAGGTTTGGATGTTCGTTTGATCAATGAACACAATATGAATAGGTTTGTAGATATGCTATCTGAGCAACAGTGGGATTCTCTCTATGAGATATCCCCCCAAGAAGTTAATAAGCAATGGTCCTTTTTCTATAATAAATTCAAGGCCATGTACGATGAATGTTTTCCCATGAAAAAAATAAATAAAAAATCCATAAAATCTCAAGTCAACCTGAAGTGTGAAGATCTTGCTTCTTTGAAGAGTAGACTGGATTTGTATTATGTTCTATCTGCATACAATGTTGAGCTGAGAGAAACATATAAAAAACTGAAGAAAGCATACGACAATAGGTTAAAGGATGAAATACAGAAGATCAATTCGAATAAGTACAACAATTCTCATAATAAATCTAAAACTCTTTGGAATATCGTAAATGAGAAAATTGGTAAGAGCAAAAAAACATCTGACATTAATATATCCGGATCACCACAACTAATTGCAGAAAACTTCAGTCGATATTTTTCTCAATATAATGCAGTTCCAAACTCGTCAAAGTCATGCAACACATCTCAGATTCCTAGAAATGATAAAAGTTTCTTCTGTTTTGACATCAATGAGGATGAAATATTGAAAACTGTAGGATCCTTGCCGAATAAGAAAAGCTGTGGTTATGATGAAATACAGATGAATGTGATAAAGAAATCTATACAATTTATAGTTAAGCCATTACGATTTATTTTGAATAACAGCTTCAAAGAAGGAATTTTTCCCGATCTACTTAAAACAGCAATAATAAAACCACTCTATAAAAAGGATAATCCAGACGACTTGAAAAATTACAGACCGATAAGTCTTCTAACGAATTTCTCCAAAATCTTCGAGAAGATACTGTGTGAAAGACTGTTATCTTCTTCAGAAAATTTAAGATTATAAATAATTGCCAACATGGGTATGTCAAGGGACGATGTACAGACACTGCTATTTACGATCTTTTAGCAGGAGTTGTCGATGCTTTTGAGGAGAATTCTCTTCCACTCGGAATTTTCATAGATTTTTCGAAGGCGTTCGACTCGGTTGTTCATGAGATATTGCTGAAAAAATTGGAAATCTATGGCATCCGGGATAAACAACTCAACCTGATAAGGAGTTACCTGGAAAGACGAACACAGATTGTGTCGCTCAGCGGGGATGGAACGAGATACTGTTCCAAGGATGTTGTTATGATGCAGGGCGTCCCTCAGGGAAGTATACTTGGACCTCTGCTCTTTATATTGTACGTCAATGATCTTCCTGAGGCAACACGTGATTTAGCAAATTTTTTTACCAACTACGCTGATGACACAAATGTTCTTCTGAAAGCGAAAACAACCAATGAATTATGTCTATTGAAAACCAAATTTTTTAATGCACTTCAGGAATGGTGCTCATATCATAATTTGTTGGTGAATGAAGAAAAAACGAAATGCATTCTTTTCAATCACAGCAGAAGACCAATGGACATGTCGCAGATTTCCCCCCTGGATATCCAGACTGACTATGTGGAACATACGAGATTCTTGGGATTGGATATAGAGAAGACTTTAGATTGGCAGATGCAGGCAGAAAATGTGATTGGTAGATTGAAATCTACTGTCTACGCTCTTCGAGTATTAAAAAGGGATGTTTGTGTTCCATTTTTGATGGCGGTGTATTACTCAAGCTTTCAGTCCATCATGACATAGGTATGGATTGATTTTCTGGGGTAATAGTCCACATGCTGAATCTATTTTCAGGGTTCAAAAGATGGCAGTTCGCTGTATCTTCGGACTGAGTAATTTTTCTTTAAAAATCAAGAAACATTTTTCAAGTTCAGGAGCTCACAGACTTACGATACTCGACATAACATGTTTGTTTATCCCAGGCATAAATTATCCTCAACTGAGAAGGGATGTACATTAATGCAAAAACGACTACTAATGTTTGATAAGCCAATATATGTTGGAATGTCAGTATTAGATATTTCGAAGATATGCCTATATGAATTCCACTATGATTATTTCTTACCTACCTCAATATCTCAGACTAAACAGAATCGATCGTGATGAAATTTTGCGGCCGCATGCATGATGCCCATAATAAGCCTCATAGAAAATTTTGTGGTCATAGTTTCAACAGAACAATAGAGAATTTAATTGGAATGTTTGAAAGAATAATCTTAATATTGGCTCGAAAAGACATCCGATTCGAGTGAAATTTATTTTGTTAATGAAGATTAATATACTGAATGTTCATACAGAAAAAAAGGCCCAGATCATCAGAATCATATAATTTGTTTTCTACACTATGAATTTTTTCGAATGATTTCAATTTTGTCGATTCGATCGAGCTGAAATCCTACAGTATAATGTTCAATAGCAATTCAAAGCATTACTCAAAATTTTGTGGTACTTCCGTTAATACAACCATAGAAGAGTCTATCGGAATATAAAAAAATTCTAATATTGCCACGAAATACCATTCGATTGAAATGATAACAACTTTGGGGATGTGAATTTGCTTTGAAAAGAATGTGAAATCAGAACCATAGAATTTATTTTTTTTAAGTTATCGATTATTTACATATTTCAGTTTTTGAATAACTTTCTGAAATAATTCCCATCATACTGAAATTCTGTACTGATATATTGAGTACCAATCTGAAGTATCCTATACAAGATTTTCAGGTAATAGCCTTATTGCTTCTAACATGACGAACGTTCAAAAGCACCTGCTCATGGTTTTTCCTAAATTTTTTCTCATTGGTTTGAAGTTATAAAGTTACAATATTGAGACCGGGTTTCAGGGAACACATCATTCCTTTTATGCTGGGCGTTTGCGAGCAGCTAAAGGATGATTTGTTTCAGTTTTCGAGGTTTTCGAGCTTCTCAGAAACGCTCAGCATAAAAGGAATTATGTGTGTTCTGTTATAGTTCTCAGAACTACCCTCTGAAATTAAATCATCAATTGGAGTAAATATATCTGCTACGGACGAAAATCATTATTCAGACATGTTAAAATTATTTATAAAATGCAATGCTTATAGTATAGATTTTTCTCCACAGATTCAGAGGAAGACCCTTTGTTCCAACCGGAAAAAGAATCTGAGAGTTCCTCGGAGCAGAGTGCTTCAGAAGAAGAAGAAGGTGAAAATAACTCACTAGCTTATAATTTCTCATCACAGGAAATATTGGAAAGAACCATTGAAAATACAAATGAAGTTTGTGAAAAAGAAAATCTCAAAGTATCGGTATCGCAAAGGAGTGGAGGAGGTGGAAAGAAAATTTCTGCATATTTTGTCATAAAAGCTGACGAAAATTGCAAGACACCTGGAAACTGTCCAAAGGAATGAGGATGCCGTAAAAAAATGTGCCCTTTTACCAAAGGATGTGCAGAAAGGACAGAACTGATCACTTTACTGAGAGAAAAGGGAAATTTCTTATTTAATACCAAGACATGTTTAAATGATGGTAATTTAATAGTTTCGAGAAGACCGAATGCCTCGAAATCAAGAAAAGCAACCGACTTTCTACCATGCATTAAATGCAAAGCGTTTTATTCGAAGAACAGCCTACGTGTGCATTTCAGAACGTGTACCGGAATTTCGAGCAAAAAAACACGGTGTGTAATGCTTGGTGGGAAGAAAATTGAGTCCAGGTTGCACAGCTCCGCGAACAAAATGGTGAGGGAAAAACTCTTCCCACCTTTAAGAGATGATGATATCATTCGTTCAATCAAATATGATGAACTGGTGATTGTATACGCCAACAAAATGTGCGAGAAATATCGAAACGAAAGATATTTCGAAATGATTCGACAACGAATAAGGCTGATTTTTATTAATTGTTGTTTAGATACTAACAATGGATAAGCCCCTAAAGCTTAAAAACGGAAACTTATTTTCGGCACCAGAATCATCAGCTCTAGCCCATTGTGTATCGCAGGATTTAGTAATGGGAGCAGGTATTGCCTTGCAATTTAAAAATATATATGGACCAGTGGATAATTACGACAACAAAATAAAAATGTAGGAGAAATAGCTGAATTTAATTTACCTGAAAGAAACATCTATTATCTAATAACTAAAATCAACTATTATCATAAGCCATCATATGAAAGCTTGTGGAATACACTGAAAAATCTAAGAGCCTGCTGTGAGAAAAACAACGACACATATCTAGCTATGCCTAAGATAGGTTGTGGATTGGATAAGTTGAAATGGGAAAGGGTTGAGAAAATGATAAAATTCATATTTCATAACTCTAACATTGAAATCGTAATCTATGAGTTATAATTGAGAAAGCTGTAAAAAATAAAGATCTGATTATACATCTTAACTATATTTTTCCTCAATATCGAAGGAGGACTCTCACAACTCAGCCTTCTGTCCTATGTCAATAAACTTATTGGAAGCATGAGATATACTTATTGAAAAAATTTTATAATGATCGATTTAAACAACCAGAATTTCATTATCAGAAAGTTTAGAAATATCAAGAGCATATAATTCATATTAAAAATTTCTTAAAACACACTCACCTTTCATTTAGAACAACCTGTATATATGTAATCATTACTACGATAAGCGATCAAGGTCGCATTCCTATTATTTTTCTTCCTCAGTATTTAAATTGAACAATGAATATATTACCCATAAAATATCTCATTGAAACGAAGAGTATTAAATAATTGAATTATTGAGGCTTACAACTTAGAATCTGCATAGGGTGTTTTTTAGGATGTTCAAAACAATGTGATTATCCAGAGAATCATTTTATGATATATATCATTTGATATAAAGGAAAACACTTTGAGAAAAATTATTTATTAAACAATAATGTTCCTCATCAATTTTTCCTGATTACTGAGTGAATATACAGCTTGAATTAAATTCAAAATTATCGCCAAGTATCTTTTAGAATACAATAACTCTCAATCGTTTTTGATATAATAATACGCCAAGCAACAGAGCTACAAATGATTAGTTTTTTGACAAAAATACTACCTGGACGCCACCTGTGCCATTCCGTGCAGGACAGTCCGTAGTTTATTCCCACCATATTTTAAACACGAAAATGCCATTTTTTTTTTGCTATTAACAAAAAACAACAAAATACGCGTTCTTTTTAGTTTTTTCGTTGCAGAATGGAAACTATTGATGCAGTGATAACGTTGCAATGGGATGAATTGTAGAGAATTACATTGTGAAGAGAATGATGGGTCAAACGATCCGATCGAATAATTAAAACTGGAGAAAAGCGGAAAAAACCGGAAAATTGCGTGTTTTTTCTTTTAACTCATAACTCTGCCATTTTGCAATATTAAGAACTGAAACTTCACACGATAGTAGCTATTGACGTGCAATTCATGTGTGCCAAAATTGGATTCGGTCGGATAGATAGTTTTCACATAATTCCCATTTGAATTTTTTTTGGACATATTTTCGCGGAGAGCTGGATGCGTTTGAGGTCGTCCGATTGAAATTAAAAAAATTGATTTGGAAAGAAGACGTGATCAGTAACAAAACGTCTATTCTGGTTTTTCAATAAAACGCGTTTAAGTGTGTTAAAAACTAGTGAGAGCATGAGGGAAAACGGCCGACCGATCGAGAGCGGTCGAGTGGAGAGGAAATAAGCGAATAGAGGGGAAACGTATATGTGTACAAAATTTGGTGCGCTGTCCGCGCAACAATTCTTATGGGCCCCACTCACTTCGTTCTTCTACGCCGTTTTTACCCGACGGTTTAAAAACGGTCGGGTAAAACTGCCGCAAAAACGAAGTGTATGGGCTAAAAACGGCGCACTTACCCGACGTTACAAATTTCAGACGAGGCCTGCTTTTCATGACGTTTTTACCGTCGGGTAAAAACGGCGCAGAAGAACGAAGTGAGTGGGGCCCTTTAAACTCGGCGACCGTTGGCTTCCGCGGCGTTTCCCCTCGATTCGCTCATTCCCTCACCACTCGACCACTCTCGCTTGGTCGGTCGTTTTCCCTCATGTTCTCACTAGTTTTTAACACACTTTAACGCGTTTTATTGAAAAATCAGAATAGACGTTTTGTTACTGATCACGTCTTCTTTCCAAATCAATTTTTTTTAATTTCAATCGGACGACCTCAAACGCATTCAGCTCTCCGCGAAAATGTCCAAAAAAATTCAAATGGGAATCATGTGAAAACTATTTATCCGACCGAATCCAATTTTGGCACAAATGAATTGCGCGTCAATAGCTACTATCGTGTGAAGTTTCAGTTCTTAATATTGCAAAATGGCAGAGTTATGAGTTAAAAGAAAAAACACGCAATTTTCCGGTTTTTTCCGCTTTTCTCCAGTTTTAATTATTCGATCGCATCGTTTGACCCATCATTCTCTTCACAATGTAATTCTCTACAATTCATCCCATTGCAACGTTATCACTGCATCAATAGTTTCCATTCTGCAACGAAAAAACTAAAAAGAACGCGTATTTTTGTTGTTTTTTGTTAATAACAAATAAAAAAATGGCATTTTCGTGTTTAAAACATGGTGGGAATAAACTACGGACTGTCCTGCTTGAAATGGCACAGGTGGCTTCCAGGTAGTATTTTTGTCAAGGAAATATCTCTATTGCTTGGCCTATAAATACATTCAGTCGTATTTATATTCTACATTATCAGTATAGTTTTTACCTCAAACAACATCCTAATCATTTTGGTACATCTTAGACGCTGAGTATCTTCAAACTGTAGATGACAACAAGGTGTAGAAATCTTACCAAACTCCCGATCTGAAGATTTTACGCAATCCGAAAAGTTAAGCATACAAAAAGGTCAAAGGTCTCAACAATTTGAATCAGATCCTATACGAAACTAGGCTATCGACCTACAGGAATTGATCAAAGCGTATGAATTATCAGACGCAGGATTTTACTATCACGGCGTAGGTGATCAATCGTTTCTATTGTGGAATAGTGAATGGAAATGTGATGATGATGATCATTGGGCACAACCCTTTCCCATTACAACTTTCTACTGTTGAAAAATGGCGCCAGATTTTGCTGAAGCTGTTTATGAGAAGTATAAAATTCATCAAAAGAAAGCTATTTACGACATTTCGAAACCTAAACAAAAAAATGTAAAATTTGTTTCTATGGGCAGTTGACCATCCCCATGGGGGTATATGGCGACATGTATCGATTGTGTATTAGCGTTCAAAGAGTGTCTGGTATGCCTAGAATAAACATCCAATCGATAGTATGCACATTCCTATCATAATTATGTAAAATCATGCTGAAAATAAAATCTTACTCATATTCATTGATTTTTTTCGCTCTATACCTAT
This sequence comes from Propylea japonica, assembly GCA_013421045.1. NCBI lineage: Eukaryota > Metazoa > Arthropoda > Insecta > Coleoptera > Coccinellidae > Propylea > Propylea japonica. Next base: position 48,769,914 of record CM024243.1, on the reverse strand, counting down.
CACAAATGAAAAAAGAAAACGGGGAATCAGCATCTTTAAGTAGCGAATTCATTAAAAATCCTTAATATATGTGGAAGTGAAAACTAGAAAGATACTCTACATAAATCTATTGTTTATTGAGAATGATTATACATGTACAGTGAATAGTGGATGTCTTATGCAAATACTACACCAGTGGTTTTCATCTCTGAGGAAATCAGGTAAATCGTCTGTGGTAACATCCAATCCTAAAATTTGTCGTTTGAAATTGAAATTATTCATAATAAATGGATAAAATGATTGTATCGTTGTATGACATATAGAGCAGATTGATAAAGATAAATCAGAAGAAATATATGAAATTGAAATTATCGTTAAATCTCTTTTAGATTAAAAGAACTCCCATTCGTTTTGATATAATAAATACATCCAGTCGTCTATATTTTCCATAAAATCCACCCAATTGAAATTATAATAGTTTGATGTGCAATCCATTTGGTTGAATTCGGTGTAAGCATTTTCAGTATTTTCTATTTTTTTCCATACGTCTTCAAACACAACTCTTTTATAATCTTTCAACAATCCTAAGAACACCGTTCGTGGTAGAAATGGACCAAGCTCTAATTTCTCCAGCTTTTTTCATAGCCATACATTTACTTATTTCAGATTGTGAAATTTCAGCTAACAATTTCGGTTCCACCTTCTTCAGCTGTATTCATTATTTTAAGCAAATATTTAGATTTGGTAAATTATTGATTATGAAATTCCTATATCATTCATAACTATAGCGGAATAATTTGTGCCTTAAGACGGGTGCCAATATTCCAACCTTGAGGATGAAATATGGTTGTGCAAGACACGTAATTTGAAACCAAAAATAGGATCTACTAACTTCCGAAGAAAAAAACTAACTTCTCATTTACGTCCTGAAAAAGGAACTTGTTATTAGCGAAAATGTTCGAATGAAAAATCATGAAAATATTGTGATAATCATATCATATATTATTTTTGCTTAAATGTGGTACAAAACGAGATAACTAACCGGACGTCAAATCGGTTTATCTATTTTCATAACCGACCTTACCGAGCACAAGTGAAAACTACAAAATAGATTCCCACCGTTTCGCGAAAAAAGGATGTAAGGTTTTAAATACGGCCGCATAAACTTTAAGTTCTCAGTTCTTGTTTTGTGAGAACAAAAATGGGTAAGTTGAAACTTTCATTCATTATTTTGGCTTTGAATTCTTCTCATGACTTGTTGTAAGTGTATGTATGCGTAACCAACCACCAAATATAAGTTGTCTCGATTTTCTCATTCTTAACTACGATTTTTTCTGATTGAGATCCAAACAAAAAAGGGGTTGAGGAACCAACTAACATATAATATCTTTTTGAGTTAGATTTTCCATCATCTGAATCAATTTCTAATTGAGATCTTACTAGTGAAAGGGTACAGGGAAAAAACCATCAATGTTAATTTTCGCGTTTTTTGCCTTCAAATATGATGATATATGATTAAGTAAATACTTCTTTTCTTGGAATGATCAGAATCTATACGTGAACGGGTGCTTTGCCGGTGGTCTCAACTTTGACTTAGCTGTTTCTTTCTATGTTTCGATGGGATATCGTTAGTTTTTTCCTAAATGGCAAATCTTCAGATACGATTTAACCTATGACTGAACTAGTTTTATTCCTTTTTGATATACCATTAGATACTGCTGTTCATTCTGAATTGAATTGTGCATCAAACTGATATATCATAATAAATCCTACAATTTGTTTGTAGCCTTCAGCTCCCAAAAAACTTAATCTTATCCATTCTAATCACCTCATTCTAATTTCTATTGTTTTTGCATCTGAAAGTTTAGCATACCTTTTAATCATGGTGTACTATCATTTTATAGAATATTAAATACTATTTCCTATTTTCAGATCAATATTTGTAGTCTGTCCGGATTCAAACCGAAATCCATAAAGTCAATGCAATTGAAACCAGTAGGGGTGGCTGTGCCCTGGTTGAGGGAGAAGTTCTTGTTTTGTGAGAACAAAAATGGGTAAGTTGAAACTTTCATTCATTATTTTGGCTTTGAATTTTCTCATGACTTGTTGTAAGTGTATGTATGCGTAACCAACCACCAAATATAAGTTGTCTCGATTTTCTCATTCTTAACTACGATTTTTTCTGATTGAGATCCAAACAAAATTTCATTATTTGGTTTTAAATTTTTTCTCATGACTTGTTGTGAAAAGGGTTGAGGAACCAACTAACAAATAATATCTTTTTGAGTTAGATTTTCCATCATCTGAATCAATTTCTAATTGAGATCTTACTAGTGAAAGGGTACAGAGAAAAAACCATCAATGTTAATTTTCGCGTTTTTTGCCTTCAAATATGATGATATATGATTAAGTAAATACTTCTTTTCTTGGAATGATCAGAATCTATACGTGAACGGGTGCTTTGCCTGTGGTCTCAACTTTGACTTAGCTGTTTCTTTCTATGTTTTGATGGGATATCGTTAGTTTTTTCCTATATGGCAAATCTTCAGATACGATTTAACTTATGACTGAACTAGTTTTATTCCTTTTTGATATACCATTAGATACTGCTGATATATCATAATAAATCCTACAATTTGTTTGTATAATAAAAACTATATTTTTTTTCCTCCACGAATTCACTAAGCCAACTATTCAAAAAAAAACATCTACATCACCTCCCTACATAATATTTGAAAACAGTTTTTCAGTTCACTCAACCTTATTGATCGCGATTTATAGTTCACAGTGGACAAAATAAAATATAATTACTCGTTTTTTATTTTCTAATTGATGAATTCTTACAGATTATATTGCTCAAATCGAGTTGTTGGACAGGGCCCAGCTGCCTGATGTAGATAAAGTAAGTTTATTTTACGAATTTATATACAAGTCAGTTTCATTTAATTTTTCTTCTTAGGATAATTCAATCATGATGTTTATGAATGACGGGCCGCTCAACATTGTTTTGCCCCCAGAACTGACCCCGTTGGGGGTAGTACGACCATATAGGCCCTACTATTATCAAGACGGGGGGTATGTGGTGGTGTGGGTTTACCTAGGTAAAGTAAAATAATTGTTCTGAATTGTATTTATTATTGATTATTTTGAAATTTTCAGCTGAATAAATCCATTCCAATTGAATCGTTTTTATTCATACATATTTATCTGATATAAAAGTTTTTTTTTTGTGTGAGTCCTATGTTATCAGCACACATCACCTCTTATATCCTCTGATATTCCTTTATCCAACAAACATAGGATCTTCTTATGATTTTCATTCTTCTCAGAATCAAATTCATAATCTCGAAAGCCTTCAGCATATTATGAATAGTTATAACATTTCCACAATATGCCACCAAAATAACCATTTCATTCAAAAATTAAAGTTGCTCAGGATATGAAGATACTAAGTCGATTTAAATCACATTATTCATATATATTTATACATCAATAATTACCTATCATCCTTTTCCTTAAATAGATGTCTTCAAGTTGTTATGGGCTGAAGATAAAAAGGTAAGTTGAGGTTGAATTTTCAGCGATAGGGAAATTTTTCATCTAATTGTTTGAAATCTTGAGTATATAGGATCGAAGAGTTCATAATGAATAAGTATGCAAGTTGAAACTTTGAAAACTATCACCCAGTGAAAGATAAATAGCTTTCGAGTCTAGAATATGATATCTTTAGGATGAATACCAAGAATGATGCTCTCCAAACTACGAGGATATGATCTCTATATTTTTTCGATAGAAAATTTCATTACAATTCCCATTATGAGGATCTAAATACTTACTTCAAATGTCTCTCTCATGTCAGCCCGAGTGTCAGCCTGTATATTCATAACCGATAGCGGTCACACCTCTGATGAGCGGAACTCTGATATAGAATCTTAACACTTATTGAAGTACTTATTCGTATTATAACTAAAAGTGCGTATTCTGAACTCGATCGACTCGCTCTATCAAAAATGAATGGTGATATCAATAAAAATCACTTTGATAAGCAGTATTTTATTTCATGATTATCATCCTATATAATATTTTTTAATATGGGTATCTCATGGTTGCATACCCATTAATTATACCACGATAAAAGCAGCCACATTTCTCAAATAATGTCTTCGATACAGAGGAGGAACAGAATGCTGTGAAATCATTTTCCTTCTGCACACGAATTATCAGTTGAGTTGCTAGATTTCTCCTTCGGTATTCGGGTAAAGTATAAATATAGTTGAGGGTTTTTGGATTCCTATGAGATTTTAGCGGATCAAAATCCATTTTCGATAGTAATATGAACGATGCTAGTTTTCCATCTATATAGAGAATATAGCATTGAATTCCTTTGTCTGCGATCCATTGTTCAATATAATTATTGTAAATACTCAATTTTCTAATTTCTTTGGAAGCTTGTGATGCCTTGAAACTTCTGATTATGTACATCTTCTGTAAATTTAAAAAAGCCGATTTATATTCATATTTAGGTTCTTAATTAGGAAAACGAAACAACATACCTTTCGGTGAACAAACCATAGTAATTATATATCTGATGAAATTTCTAATAAGATTTCGAATTAATCGCAAACAATTCTTCATGTTGATCATTCTCGCTGAAACTGAACAAAAAAGGAAATAAACAGCGAGCTTCCGATTATCTTCACGTTTGGTACCTTGTTGAAATAGATATCATACCACAATAGATATCTGATCCAATTATCAGAATTCCTATTCGCGCATAACAATCTGAAGAATTTTCTCCTCATCTCGAAACAAATCTGTGAGGATAATGACTTCATCTTTTTAATAGAAAATTTAAAATCGTAATATTACTACCAATTCGTATTATGGGGATTGAAAATATCTACATCGAATGTCTCTCTCCCACATCGTATATTCATTATTGTAGCTTCAAAATTCTAGTTTTTGTGATAATGAACGATACTTGGGATGATCGGTTCAATTACTAGAAACTAGAATTCAAAACGATGCTCCATACCTAGGAAAACCACAACAGCTGTTGTTTTTGATCAACTTTTGTGAAAGTCGAGCAAAGTTAAAATTCTTTGGTGATAGGTCGACAAATGTTCGATTTCCACTCATTTTTTCACCGGTTTATGGGTAGAGTTCCCTGATCGTGTGAAGAAACCGCAATATAGATAAGCACTAAAAAACGTTGTTATGATGTAGGAACTTGATATAATACCCTTGGATGAGAAAATCCTATCAGCCAACTCAGAACCGTATAACATCGAATATTATCACTTCTTTCAACATTTCCGAAATAGGAAAATATTTTATCATTCAAAACAACGTCTCGAGCTATCACATTGTCACGATTTATTCATAATATTGATATCCTACCGTCTAGGTTCGAGATCTGAGATCAACAATTTGAACTGATCGTTAATGATGCGGATCATCGTTTTGAATCAGAGTTGAACTCTATTTTGATAGATTTATCTATCAGCATATATGATATATTAATCGTCGAATCCTATGTCTCTATAAGCGACAGAAATATAAAAAGTTTTGATAATGTCCCCCACGGTAGAGCATTCAAATGTTTTAGACACTAAACCTCTTATGAATCATTGATGTCATTTTTGTACCTTTTTAGAGGAATTTGAACATGTAATTAGCTCGACCCTTTGAATAATATCTATCATGAGAAGATTTTCAATATATCTATATACTATGACATTTTTTCACGTCCAGATTGAGTGAGTCATTATTCAAAGTTCCTTTATAAATAAGACTCCATACTTATCATTGTAATCAGTGTTGCTTATTATTTCAATATGGAAGAATCTTTGAATGAAAAATTAGCGAAATATATATTCATCTCGATATATTTGATAGCTGCCATTATAATTGTATTGTTGTTGATACTCTGGGATGAAAAATGTTCATCGGTTTTACCTGTTGATACATTGAAGATTGAAAACAATCATGTGAAATGTATAAGTTGTGGACTAGTATTATATTGTTTGGAGAAAAATAATCAACCCGAATGTGTTCAGATGAGCGGAGAGCTAGGGGATTTGAAATACTGTTGTCCTTTGAAATGTCAATTACTGATGGATGACAACTTGGAAAATAGATCAACATGTGTCATAATGGAATTTATTAGAAATAAATGAAAGGGGAAGAAGTTCATTGATCATTCGTTTAAAATCTAACCATTGATGTTGTAGTAGGGGGTGAAATCGTGGATGCGCTTTTCGAGTCAATTATGAACTCTATGGTACCGTATGTCTAACCCCATTCATGACATTTTATTGGGGAAAAAAAGGAATTCGGCTTGTCACGTTTAACCTTGAATAGGACTTGGAAAAATTTTTACGTTCGGATCTTTTCTATGAACCACATAAATAACCTTGAATGAAATATTCGCGTTCAGATTTTTTCAACGAAGATATGAAATCTTGGAATAAATGCTCTCATGTCTCACGTTCAACCTTGAATCGGACTTGTACAATTTTCACTTTCAACAGGATAACGAAGACCTTGAATGGAACTTGTAAAAATTTCGTTGAAGATATGAAATCTTAGAGTAGGACTTGTCTAACGCTATTCACGTTCAACCTTGAATAGAACTTTATGTTCTCATGTCTAACCCCATTCACGTTCAACCTTGAATCGGACTTGTTCGAATTGTTTCTGCTAACGAAGACCTTGAATGGGACTTGGAAAAATTTTTATGTTCAACCCTGTCATCGCTTCTCCGTTCTCACTCCCTATTACCAACTACCAATCCCCCCAACTCAAAATGTTCAACGATGCTACTATGCATGACTCAAATCAGCGTCAACTATACCACATATTCCACTCCTTTCTCATAGTACGAGATCCCGCTGCGGGATTGGTGCGCTCATCGACTTTTTGTTTAAAACCAAATTTTTATGTTTATTTATAATTAAGAGAATATATATTTGCTAGGGTGCCTACTCGGGTGCCTATCAAAATTTGGCCGCCATTATTTTTAATTAAATTATTTTTAATCAATTTTTGGTAAAAAATTTCGTTTATTTATTTTTTAAATAAAATGACGTCTACATCACGGTAATTAATATGAAGATTCTAAAAAATCACGGTTGCCGTTGCGCACCTGGCCGCACCTCTTTGCAGCCAGGTGTAAACAGGTATGATTTCGATAAATTTATACGTTTATAACCTATTTTCATTAATATATGTCAAATTGAAGCTAATTTTTTTCTATTAATTATCATCAGGGTTACTGGCTGTTAAAGATAATAAATATAGTAGGTAGAGTGAAAGAGAGTTAGCGCGTAACATCATTTGTCAGACGAGGACAGCGATTGCCGGCATTAGTAGAGTCAATTGTAAATAAAAGGTCATGATATTTATATTTTTTTTACGACGAAACAATAACATTAGCGAGCACTTTTGGAATGATACATTATTAAAATCGAGTACATCGCTTTTTTCGTTACACAAAACACACGACTTCATCTTTATCAATTTTATTTTACGTTAATTAATAAAATAATTTTTAGATGCACAAATAAAATAACAATGTGAATATAAAACGTTGTTTATTACGAACTCCAAAACAGCGTGGTTTTTATGTTAGAATAAAAATGCTGCATCTGTTCAGTTGAGCTGTTGAGAACACTAAGCCGGGCGCCGGCAATCGCTGTCCTCGTCTGACAAATGATGTTACGCGCTAACTCTCTTTCACTCTACCTTAAATATTTATTATCTTTAACAGCCAGTAACCCTTATTTGCGGCCAGATTTAATTAAGCAACTTTATATGATAATTAATAGAAAAAAATTAGCTTCAATTTGACATATAATTAATGAAAATAGGTTATAAACGTATAAATTTATCGAAATCATACCTGTTTACACCTGGCTGCAAAGAGGTGCGGCCAGGTGCGCAACGGCAACCGTGATTTTTCAGAATCTTCATATTAATTACCATGATGTAGACGTTATTTTATTTAAAAAATAAATAAACGAAATTTTTTACCAAAAATTAATTAAAAATAATTTAATTAAAAATAATGGCGGCCAAATTTTGATAGTCACCCTAGCAAATATATATTCTCTCAATTATAAATAAACATAAAAATTTGGTTTTAAACAAAAAGTCGATGAGCGCACCAATCCCGCAGCGGGATCTTAGACTATCAACTGATCCGGTAGCTTAGCGGTTAAGACGTGTGATTCATAATCCATAGGTCTCAGGTTCGAATCCTGACGAAGTGAAAAAATTTATGCTAGTGTTACATCATCTCGCAATGTGATCATAATCCATAGGTTCGAATCCCGACGAAGTGAAAAAATTTATGTTAGTGTTACTGTGAAGAAAAGTGTGACGTCATCTCCACCTTCCAACCCTCTTACCCTCTCACCCTCTCACCACTACCCTAGACCACTCAGCATCCCTGTGGGAAAAATTGACAAAATCGACTCCTACCCCTGGACCACTCAGCATCCGACTCAACACCCCTGTGGGACTTAGAATAATTGACAAAAAATGACTCCTACCCCTGGACCACTCAGCATCCGAACCCCTGTGGGACTTTAAATAATTTTCAAAATTGACCATTTCTCCAAAATGGACCTTAGATTTCCTTATGGGAATTTACATGTAAAACTACCCCTATTCACGCTCGAACCCGTGTTGCACATCTACTATGTGATCTCTATATTTTTTTCGATAGAAAATTTCATTACAATTCGTATTATGAAGATCTAAATACTTACTTCAAATATCTCTCTCCCACGACACAACCTATATATTCATAACCGATAGCGGCCACACCTCTGATGAGCGGAACTCAGATATAGAATCTTAGCACTTATTGAAATATAGACAATTCGTATTACAACTAAAATGAGTATTCTGAACTCGATCGACTCGCTACACAACTCTATCGAAAATGAATGGTGATATCAATAAAAATCACTTTGATAAGCAGTATTTTATTTCATGATTATCATCCTATATAATATTTTTAATAGGGGTTGCACACCCATTAATTATATCGCGATAAAAGCAGCCGCATTTCTCAAATAATGTCTTCGATACAGAGGAGGAACAGAATGCTGTAAATTCATTTTCCTTCTGCACATGAATTATCAGTTGAGTTGCTAGATTTCTCCTTCGGTATTCAGGTAAAGTATAAATATAGTTGAGGGTTTTCGGATTCCTATGAGATTTTAGCGGATCAAAATCCATTTTCGATAGTAATATGAACGATGCTAGTTTTCCATCTATATAGAGAATATAGCATATAATTCCTTTGTCAGCGATCCATTGTTCAATATAATTATTGGAAATACGCAATTTTCTAATTTCTTTGGAAGCTTGTGAGGCCTTGAAACTTCTGATAATGCACATCTTCTGTAAATTTAAAAAAAGCCGATTTAGGAAAGTTCAGAATAAAAATATAAGATTTGCAATTCATATATAGGTTCTTAATTAGGAAACGAAACCCGCTTTGTATCCGTTTTGTATCCGCTTTTTATCCTCGATCATCAGAAGTATTTTCGGCTATCTTCGGTTATCTTCGGAAATCTTTAGCTATCTTTGGAAATCTGTGTATTTATAAATTCAATCCGAACTTTTTGTTTCAGTTGTATCGAAAATCTTCAACATGGATGATTGTCTTCGACTAATAAAGTCGTTAGTGGCTTTATTTATGTCTTCATCTAATATAGAAGATTTTAATCATAGATTGAAGGAATGTTCCTTAGCTGTGCGGCGAATTAATAAACGGTTGAAATGTTCCAAAACTGTTGGGGAAGAGCAAAGATTGCTAACTGTATTGAACCACGTAAAATCATATCGTTCACAGCTGAAATCCATACGAAAACAAGATGCAGGTATCAAGGAAAGCGCTTGGAACAGAGTCCATTGGGATGATTCTACATCCGCCTTTGAGTCAAGGATCCGAACAGGAATTATCATAAATCTGAAACATAAAGACCCTACACTCTAAGAAATTTTCTAACACCAGCCAACACCCGCTGACACCGGCCGTATTTCCTTAAAGGTCCTGATGTTTTGGTGTTATTTCGCACCTTCACGTTCAATAATTTTCTGGTGTGTTTCATGATTTCAAAGTTGCTCTTTTCATATAAATAAATCAACTTCGACACCGAAGCGAGTGTGATTTTCATTCGGTTCTTTGCGACTTTGCACTTGTTTGGTGTTAAATCACACTAGAGCGGTGTGATCTTAAACGATCATCCAGTGTGTTTTGACACTGACTCAGTTATTTTTCACAATTTATTAGTGTGAAATACTATACGAGTTAGGTCGGCTTCGGTGTGAAATCGCACCGTTTCAGTCTTAATTTGCACTAGCTTAGTGAGGTTGCAATAACCTGTTCGGTGTTATTTAGCACTGAATTAGTTAAGATGAGAAATGACAAATTTATATCTGAAATTAAAAAATGCAATTCAGTGATTTGAATATCAGATATTTGATAAATAGGTTCTTTCGAAGCTAAAATCATAATGCATCATGAACCATAAACTATTAATTATTATTTAGCTAGGTACTTACTCCCTACCTCAATCTTTTGTTCTGCAATTGTTATTCCTTAAATTTTTTTTTGTGTATTCGTTTGCTGTGCAGGTTTTTGAAACAATTCAATTCACTTGAATTCATTCACAATGAAAGATTACAACAATATTTGTTGCCAAATCAAAAAACATTTTTCTGTTGATGAAATATATTTTCTTTACACTGATAAATACATAATGAACAGATAGATATGTACCTGATGGTAGACCAAGTGAGGGGTTGACAGTAGAGGTATCTTCCAAAAACACCCAAAGGGGAGGTTTTTCAACTAGCTCAAAAAAGATTAGATATAAGTATTTATTTATATAAATGGATGTAAATTTGTACATCGTATCTTCTCACATATGCATTGAAGTGATTCAGCAATATCTATTTCCGTCAATTGAAAATATATGGGTGAATAATCTCAACAGAAGTCACTATAAATATTTCCACCGTATAAGTTTAAGTTCAAATTCGTAGTACTTACTTTCAAACAGTATTGATTTTCTCCCAGAATCATCAGCCAAAATGAACTTTTCTCTGTATCCAAAACAAATTTTCACGCATTTCACTTTTTTTACCTCAATCAATTTCACACTTTCGATTCATCATCACAAAGGCACATACAAGAAACAGAGATAGATAAGAAGGTGCAATCATTCGCAAGTGCTGTGTTGACTATGCTGAGAACTCTTTGTAGAGCCGCCAAAAATTGGAACTATTGCTATTAACATTGTTGCCAAAGTTATTCGACTGAAATAATCAGGTCATCAGACACCATGGTTCTAACTGTGTGACCGCTCATAATTTAGCAATATCTGGCAACCATGTGAAAATACTGAAGACAAACTGAAGTAAACGTATGGGGTTTTCATATTTTTGGTGTGTATTTTGATTCAGTTGGTGTAAATTTTGAAACATGATTTGGCCGAAAAACACTTCCTGGTGCTTTTTTGTTTCTATAAGATTCAGAAGTAACACCTGAACATTTCTGTGAAATTATTATTTGAAACTCCAAACATGCAGTGTATATTTTCACCCAAGAGATGATTTTTTGATTTATGGAGCAATTTGTTTGTTAGATTGGTGTTATAGCTTGATGAACACAGTGTGTTTTCAAATATTTTTCTATTCATTCTTGATTTTGTTTCTGTTTATGATAATGTGTTTCATGAATCACACCACTTAACACTATATTCTCATAATTTCGATAAAAATTATAGAATTGTGACATAAAAAGGAAAAAATATGCTTGATAGTAGATTTTTTTTAGAGTGTAAGGATTTTCTGGTAGACTGTGAAGCTATATTTCGGCGAAGAACTCTGAACGCATTGAAAGAAGATGCCGCTGTTAAAGTGAATATGGTGTTTTGTGGAGAGTTTGAAATAATGACTGCAAATAAAGTTCAGAAGGAATATAAATATTTTACCACATCCAATGCACCTATTTACCGAGATACAAACATCACCGAATGGTTCAATGGGAATGTCTTGGTACCCATCTTGAAGGAACTTGAAGAATTTCAAGAAAGAGATAGCGGATGGGCTCTTGTGAATGTTGTTAACCTTGGGGTGAATATAAACAAGTTCACTCCTCAACTCGGAAGCTCCTACATAGAACTACCTCCTCAAATCCTGAAGAAACAAGCTTGTATCAACATAAAAAACAATGATGATGCATGTTTCGCCTGGGCTGTGACTGCCGCATTACATCCTGAACGTATATTATCCACATTATTCTAAAGTGTTAAAGCTCGAGAGACTAAAGTTTCCAATGACCATGAAGCAAATACCCAACTTTGAGAAACAAAACAACATCTCCATAAACGTCTATTGTAGAGATGTTTTGTATTATTGATCTGATTTCGGCAATCAACCTGATTACCTGAATACCAATCATTGTTATTGATTTCAAACACCTTGAATTAATTGTTATCATTACAACACCTGCTGTAATCGCACACTTACCCAATTGATATAAATTGTTATTGTTGTTATGGATGGAGGATTCAATTAAAGAAAACTGCAATTAATTTCCACCGGTTTCCCACTACATGGCGATCCTACCATCTTAGTAAAATATCAGTGTTGAATAATTCTGAACAATATCCGTAAAGTGTTTAGTCGGATGAATAAGTGATGGCAATGTGAAAAATTCGAAGAACTTAAAATGGGAAGCTCAAATTCTAAGGACACCACCCAGACGGTAAAAGAAAATGGGGCGATCAATTCGAACTTTATTGTGCAAGAGAGTGAGTACAACATATCCAAGGACATGAAAATCGTGTTGTATTTAATTTTGGCTGTGTTGGTGATCAACCTGATATTCAAGGCATATAAAATGCACAGAAAAAATTTGATGAGGAGGTTCAGGCGAGAGGCTACTGCATCAAGGGCGTCTGTGACAGCAATCTAGTGATAGGAGGCAGCGAGGAAAACATTCCGTGAGTGAAGTTGAAGTGCTGTTGTGCGCGTGGAAGAAATGGATTATTAGCAGTAGGATGGTAGCTACCTGTAGGTAAGAAAACATGTAACTTAGCAGTAGGACTTATATTATTATATTCGTTGATTCTATCCTGATGAAAATTTATGGTAATTTTGGGTTCAAGTAGATATTTCGAATGAAAGTTTAAATTTCAGAATTGTTAAGAATCTTCTCATTCTTAGAGAACGATCTTCATAAGTGGCCGTAGTGAAGATCGTTCCTCAGGAAGGGAAGGAGTAGAGATGTTTTGTATTATTGATCTGATTTCGGCAATCAACCAATCATTGTTATTGATTTCAAACACCTTGAATTAATTGTTATCATTACAATACCTGCTGTAATCGCACACTTACCCAATTGATATAAATTGTTATTGTTGTTATGGATGGAGGATTCAATTAAAGAAAACTGAAGATTAAACATCTCAATTAATTTCCACCGGTTTCCCACTACACTATGTTCTGAAGAAGGAAAAGAAGAACTTCATCACTTTACCTACCTACCTAACCAAGAACAAGATGGAAAAGCATGTTAACTTGCTATTGATTCAAGATAGATATGATGATACTCCAGTACGATACCATTATGTATGGATTAAAAATCTCTCTCGTCTTGTATCGAGTCAACTAAGCAAAGAAGAACATAAAAAATTCATATGTGATAGATGTCTACGATACTTCCGATCGCAAGAAAAACTTGATAGTCATTCAGAGGATTGTGGGGACATGAATGAAACTGCTATCAAAATGCCTGAAATAGGAAACAATATCCTCAAGTTCAAAAATCATAAGAACAAGGAGAAGGCCCCCTTCATCATTTATGCTGATCTCGAAAGTATACTTAAACCTACCAATACTAAAAATAGCTATCAAGAACATAAAGCTGCTGCTGTAGGGTATTATGTCAAATGCTCTTATGATGATACTCTGAGTTTTTACCGGTTATATCGGGGTTCCAATTGTATGAAATGGTTCGCTGATGAGATGAACCAGTTTGCAGAAGACGTTGAGAGTGTTTTCCTTTGCCCCTATGATATTAATATGACACCTCAGCAGGAATCTGAATTCCAGAAAGCTACCCAATGCCATATCTGTGAAGAAAGTTTCAAACCTGGAGAGAAAAAAGTACGAGATCATAATCATCTTATACAGAAGATAATTACCGTGGAGCAGCTCATGAGGGGTGTAATATAAATTATAAGGATAGCCCTACTATACCTGTAGTATTCCACAACTTGAGTGGATATGATGCTAATTTCATCATAGAAGATATCGCCGCAAGAATGGAAGGAAATATTGATTTATTACCAATCACAAAGGAGAAATATATCAGCTTTACCAAACATATTGACAACCATCAAATTAATTTCCGATTCATCGATAGTTTTCGATTCATGGCTTCTTCATTGGATCAATTATCTGCAAACTTGAAAGAGTTTCCCAATCTCAAATCACAATTTCATGAAGAATCTGAAGAACACATCAAACTTCTCACGAAAAAAGGGGTAATGCCATATGATTATATTGACTGCATCGAACGTTTCGATGAATCTGATCTACCCCCTATTGAAGCATTCTATAATAAATTGGAAGATAAAAACTGTCCTCGAAGAAGGTATATGAGCGCTCAACGCGTATGGGATGAATTCAAATGCAAAAGTTTGGGTGAATATTCAGATCTCTATATGAATAAATAAGAATAAGAGAATAAAAAAGAATGTTGTGAAAAGTTTATCATTTAATGATTTTTCACAGTGCTTACTGAATGATAGTGTAATGTATATTAAACAGAGAAATATAGTTTCTAAATGCCATAATGTCTTCTCAGTAGAACAAAAAAAGATTGCTCTATGCTATAAAGATGACAAACGTTACATTATTCCTAATTCCCACACTGCCTTGGGGTCATTACAGCATTACCCAATAATTAGTTGTATGAAAAATGAGCAAAAAAAAATAAATATATTATGTGTTTATTACTAATAAAGTCTTTCTCCCATCAGATGAAATCAGTCATAAACACTATTGGGGAAGGTGTCATAAGCGATTACTTCAGCTACCAACCTGAACTTGTCGAAAAATTTAAACATGAATTCCCTCTAGAATTTGAAGAAGCTAACGACATTCCTTCCAAAATGTGGGTACTTTCGGGTAAATTTATTGCCTTCTTGAAAGGCCAAGCAAAATCATTTGACGTTATAAACATCCTAGTGTTCAATTATAATGGTGAAATATTGAACTACTTCAAGAGAAGCAGAAAATGGAGCTCAACAAATGAAATCTCAACATTCGACATTAATTTTAGAAGCAAAAATTCGAACTTAAAGGTTCCCCTAGTAGAATGCTTTTCATTGAAAACAAAAAAATTTTTAATAGATATTTTTTGTTATGTAGACATTTTATTCATGCATCATAATATGAGGAACAAAAATTTGCATTTAGAATCAGGGCTATTGATTGATATCGATTATGGTTATGAATCTGAGTATTCCCTTCTCATAGAAGACCACTTAAAAAGTACCTACAAGTTGTCGTACAATCCTCCCACACTGAAATTTCTTTCTATGTGTAAAATCTGTGCAAATCTGACCCTTCAAGATACTCTTGAGCACCCTTTGTTATATTTTTTAAATTGAAAAGTGTTGATTTGAAAACGTATGTTGACGACATTGACTTAATGTGTTATGAATCTATGCCTCCATCAGCGTAATAATAATTTTCATAATTTTTGCAAATCTTTTTGAATGGAAGATGTTTTTTTTTGAATGTATAGTAACATTTGATTTGATGAGATTACCACAACACTTTGTTAATTACTTGGTGATAATTATATATTGGTGAGGATATGATAACCGACCACAAGTGAAAACTACAAAATAGATTCCCACCGTTTCGCGAAAAAAAAAGGATGTGAGGTTTTAAATACGACCGCATAAACTTTAAGTTCTCAGTTGTTGTTTTGAGAGAACAAAAATGGGTAAGTTGAAACTTTCATTCATTATTTTGGCTTTGAATTTTTCTCATGACTTGTTGCAAGAAGGGTTGAGGAATCAACTAACAAATATAAGTTGTCTCGATTTTCTCATTCTTAATTACGATTTTTTTCTGATTGAGACCCAGACAAAATTTCATTATTTAGCTTTGAATTTTTTCTCATGACTTGTTGCAAAAAAGGGCTGAGGAACCAACTAACAAATATAAGTTGTCTCGATTTTCTCATTCTTAACTACGATTTTTTTCTGATCGAGATCCAATCAAATTTCTAACACCATCTACAAACGCTGAACTACATGATTTATTTAGCATCATTTCAACTCACTATTTCATCTACGAATTCATAGATCTAACTTATCAGTTCATATCGCCCCACAAAACTATTGAAATATTTCAACTCACTTATTGATGTAACATTTTTCAGATCATTATATGCCACAAATTATGGACCGCCTGAGAAGTCACCTCACACCAGCTGAAAGGGTAAGTATATTTTCTATGAATTTTTCCTTCGCACCTCCAGCCTTCAGCTCATAATTAATAAATATGAAAACTTAATCTTATCCATTCCAATTACCTCATTCCAATTCCATTATTATCATTTTATCATCTACCAATTCATTCATTTTTGTCAAAATATGATTTCCTATTTCAGAGACGATATACCATATTTATGGAGGGTGAAGTAGGGAACCCCTCGTTCACGCCGGAGGGTTTACATCCTTGGGGTCGGTCGGCCCTTATGACATTATGGTGGAGAAATCCGCCATAAGGATAACGGTGTGGTGTTTGAAGAGGTATGTTGTAATAAGAAGAAGTTTTTTATATAGCTAAAATTTTTATAATTTTTTACAGATTATAAATATCTTCAAATATTTTTTATTTTTTATTGACAACCTTGACATATATAACTATTCGCCTTTCATTGATGTAAGAATCTGCAAACCCTCATTTTGAAAATTCTTATAGTAGATAGTCGTTCTATACTCACCCATATCGTTTTTAATTCGATCGTTTTTTCTTTTGAAATAATTGGTAGAAATATGAATACAAAGCAACCACTCTATCCTTATGTAGAAATGAAATTGATTTGAATAATAGACTATCATTTTTTCCCGCAAGAAGGAAATGAATAGATATCATAGGATATGAAGATACTAAGATTTTTTTAGTGAAGTTAATAAAATCAAGGAAAATTCATTGAGACCGAAACCTTTCAAAACAAGGTCAATTGAACGATCGTTAAACTTCGATTTGGTGAAAGAGTTTGGATTTAAGTTACCAGAAAGATTCTGGGTGAATACTATCATTGAGTTTAAAAATATCACAATAACTATTTTAAACTTATTGTCAGAATATATTGAGAATGAGAATTTGTATAAAAATCGAACTATTAATATTTTTACGATTATTATTTTTGAACGTTCAGTCAATTATTGTGATAAAATACAGAACAGGCCAGTGCCACATTTCTCTACGGCGGTACTGATCGTCATCAAATTCGTGCCCAGACCGCTTAGGTATTAAGGGTAGTCTACCCCCAACGCTTAGGGAATAGTGCTTTATAGTTCAGCTTCGCACCGCTAGATGCGAGAGCAAAACGTTTCGATTCTCTGAAGCACAGCTGCGCCCCTATGAACCAGGCAAGGAACTACAACGGAAAGCGGCTTCAGATAAATGAAGGCGATTGTTTCTCTAGGTATTTTTAAACTCAATAATACTATACAAGATGATACATAAATTCGAGTCCAATGGTAAACTGCATAAATAAAGTAGTGAACCTAGAGGCTTGAAATTTTCAGATTAGGTTAAGTTTGATAATAGGCAATTGCAAAAAACATAGCTCATTATTATTAGGAAATCACCACAAAAGCTGTTCTCTGTACAATTAAAGATTGCGCAAAAAATTCGAGAACACTCCTGAGCAGTTCATTAAAAAAGTAGGTTTGCTGAATAAATATATCTTCCCCGGACCTTGGGTCTGAGGAGGTTATTGGAATTTATTAGAAATAAAATGAGAGGGGAAGAAGTCCATTGATCATTCGTTTAAAATCTAACCATTGATGTTGTAGTAGGGGGGTAGAAGTACAAAATGTAGAAGTACAAAAATATAAGTACAGAAGATCCTACATTATTTGATAACATTGATGTTTCCGATGTTCGACTGTTACTGAATGGTGAATTCATTCCTCAAGAAAATTCAAGATTGAATTTTGAGAAAAATGATTATGGTGAAGCCTATTATAATTACACCGAATTTACAACTAGTTATAATAACTCAAAAATCAATCCGTTAATCCAATATTCAGACTTCAGAGACAGATGCCTTTTTGTTATCGACTGTTCCAGACGTAGTGAATCTTTCAAATCCTCAACGGTTGATATAAAACTTAAGATAGAGTCTAGAGCAGGTTTCCCTTCCTCAACCAGAGCCTATTGCATTATCATATACGACTGTATTATGGAGTATTTACCTTTAACTGAAACAGTCCGAAAATTGACATCAATATGAACACAATGATTGTTCTTGATATGCAAGGATTTGTGATTAACGAAGAATTCATAGTGAAGGAATTAGCAGCATCTAATGGAAATCAACTATATCATTTCATTTTTAAACCACCGATAGACTTCAAAATGTTATCAACCAAGGACAAAAACACTGCTAAATACCTAGAACGCTTCCATCATGGGTTAAGTTATAGTGGAGGTTTCGTGAACTACAAGGAACTGGATAATATTATTTGTGAAATTTTGTGTGGAACCGATACTGTTTATGTGAAAGGACATCAAAAATATGATTTTTGAAAAAAAGATTTGGATCCAGGACAAAAATTATCAATTTGGAGGATCAAACATAACAAAATTTGAAAGGGAAACACCTAAATGTATGGCTCATCATAGTAATTCAAACATTTGTAGCCTAACTAATTGTGAAAAATTGTTCCAATGGTTGCTTGATAATATTTCAAAAACCAACACCGATAAATGGAATGGAGTTTTCAATGATTGTAATAGATTTTCTTCATTGAAATGAAATAATCCAAATTACTAACAACTTTATTTCCAAAGAAAAATTACATTCTACACTTTCGAAATCTGAAAAAAGCTCTTAGTCATGGACTGATACTCAAAAAAATTCATAGAGTCCTTAAATTCAAACAGTCTGCCTGGCTTAAAGTTTATATCGATAAAAATACACTTCTAAGACAAGCTGCGTGCAATGATTTCGAAATGAACTTATTCAAATTGATGAATAATGCAGTATTTGGGAAAACTATTGAAAATATTAGAAAACATCGAACCGTTAAATTAGTTCATCAGTGGAATGGAAGATTTGGAGCGAAGAATCTTATTGCAAGTCCTCTTTTCAAAAGTAAAACAATATTAGATGATGATTTGGTAGCAATCGAAATGCAAAAACGACTACTAATGTTTGATAAACCAATATATGTTGGAATGTCAGTATTAGATATTTCGAAGATATGTCTATATGAATTCCACTACGATTATTTCTTACCTACCTTCAAGGATTGTATATTGAACTATGTAGATACTGATAGTTTAACTTATGAAATCAGTAATCAAGATCCATACGAGCAAATTAGACAAGATTGTCATACTCGATTTGATACATCAGACTATCCTCCTGATAATGTATACCATATTCCAAGAGTGAATAAAAAAGTTCTTGGACTTATGAAAGATGAAAATAACGGTTTAATAATGACGGATTTCGTTGGATTACGTTCGAAAATGTACTCTTATTGTGTTGACTCAAAAGAAATTAAAAAATCAAGGGAATAAAAAAGAATGTTGTGAAAAGTTTACCATTTAATGATTTTTCACAGTGCTTACTGAATGATAGTGTAATGTATATTAAACAGAGGAATATAGTTTCTAATTGCCATAATGTCTTCTCAGTAGAACAAAAAAAGATTGCTCTATGCTATAAAGATGACAAACGTTACATTATTCCTAATTCCCACAACACACTGCCTTGGGGTCATTACAGCATTACCCAATAATTAGTTGTATGAAAAATGAGCAAAAAAAATAAATATATTATGTGTTTATTACTAATAAAGTTTTTTTCCCATCAGATGAAATCAGTCATAAACACTATTGGGGAAGGTGTCATAAGAGATTACTTCAGCTACCAACCTGAACTTGTCGAAAAATTTAAACATGAATTCCCTCTAGAATTTGAAGAAGCTAACGACATTCCTTCCAAAATGTGGGTACTTTCGGGTAAATTTATTGCCTTCTTGAAAGGCCAAGCAAAATCATTTGACGTTATAAACATCCTAGTGTTCAATTATAATGGTGAAATATTGAACTACTTCAAGAGAAGCAGAAAATGGAGCTCAACAAATGAAATCTCAACATTCGACATTAATTTTAGAAGCAAAAATTTAAACTTGAAGGTTTCCCTAGTAGAATACTTTTCATTGAAAACAAACAATTTTTTAATAGATGTTTTTTGTTATGTAGACATTTTATTCATGCATCATAATATGAGGAAAAAAAATTTGCATTTAGAATCAGGGCTATTGATTGATATCGATTATGGTTATGAATCTGAGTATTCCCTTCTCATAGAAGACCACTTAAAATGTACCTACAAGTTGTCGTACAATACTCCCACACTGAAATTTCTTTCTATGTGTTAAATCTGTGCAAATCTGACCCTTCAAGATACTCTTGAGCACCCTTTGTTATATTTTTTTTAAATTGAAAAGTGTTGATTTGAAAACGTATGTTGACGACATTGACTTAATGTGTTATGAATCTATGCCTCCATCAGTGTAATAATAATTTTCATAATTTTTGCAGACCTTTTTGAATGGAAGATGTTTTTTTTGAATGTATAGTAACATTTGATTTGATGAGACTACCACAACACTTTGTTAATTACTTGCTGATTTAAAAAAATATGTGTATGTCACCTTCACCACAACTTATGTATTGATGTAATTAAATAGAAGAATCTCCAGAAACTTATGTCTTTCCTTACCTACTTAGAGAGAACAATATAAAAACCTTTCATAGATTTCTTTGAATCCTAAATTGATTGCTATTTATGTGAATGGATATGAAAGCAATAGTTATTGAAACACCTTGTAATGATGACAAAATATTTAATAAATATCATTTACAAACTTAATAATTCTTGTTTTATATATTCATATACTTTAGTATTACTATGTGTTAAGTCAAAAAATGGACTTAACAAAAAACCCAATTCATCCAAGGAACATTTCGTCATAATCATAATATAATCTAATATGCGGATCATCACGTATGGATCCGTAATTGTTGAAAAATATCACAATATTAGAAGGTTAGTTTAATCAGACTATTTTCATTGTAACGAAATAAAGAATGTGCAGGTAAGCAAGGTCGCGACGGTGAATCATTATCAGTAGTAGTAGAGAACGACTATATTGTTTACTAATTGTATTAATTGTTATATATAAACCACAACAACTGCAGATCAGACGAGACCGCAGTTAGCTAGTTCAATAAACGGTTGACAGTGAAATCTCCACCTTTTTCCTCCATCCCCATACAAACTACCCTAGAATCAGCACCTGATTCTACACTATGGCATCCTGAAAATCCAAGTTGCT
The DNA here is from genome assembly GCA_013421045.1 of Propylea japonica. Lineage (NCBI taxonomy): Eukaryota > Metazoa > Arthropoda > Insecta > Coleoptera > Coccinellidae > Propylea > Propylea japonica. The sequence goes on along the minus strand of CM024243.1, from coordinate 48,748,240 downwards.
TATCATGAAACAAATTTCCTGCCATACCACGATTTAAATTAGCTATTATATTCTCATGAGTAATATTATGCTTAGGATCAAAATTAAAGGAAATTCCATGATTCTGCAGTTCATCAATTGTAGCAACTATAGGAGGAGGAGTAATAAAAGATTACTTTTCATTTCGAACGGATCTTGTAAAAAGATTCAAAGAAGAATATCCCATTGAATATAATGAAGTTATGAAGATACCAACATCTACATGGACACTTACTGGAGATTTTGTAGCATATTTACTTGATAATGCTAAATCGTTTAAAAGTATCCATGTCCTTATCTTACATTGTCCTGATGAAGTGAAACGATATTTTATCGATAATGTACACTGAAATGTAATGTATGATTATTGTGAAGAAATTGATGTTTTTATACACAATGACTTGAAATTAAGGGTCACCCTTGCACATTCATTTTTAATCAAAAATTTCAATGATATACTCATAGATTATTTTTGTTATTTGAATTTAATTATGGAATGTAATATTTTAAAAAAGGCACTTCATGTATATTCAGATATCCTTATAGATATTAACTTTGGTAATGATACTTTTTTATATTATGAGAGAAAACTATATTACCAGAAGGTGTGTAAGATTGTATATAACCCTCCTTCTCTGAAATATTTAGCTTTAAACAAATATGTACTACAGTTACCTGTGACTGATAACCCATTGTTGAAATACTTTCATATCTTGCATATTGATCTACATTGTGATGAATATTTACCCCCCTCACCTATATTATATTTAAAAATAATAAATAATGTATTATGAAAATCTTTCTATTATTTTATCTCCCTAATTGACTACAATTTAATTTTTCTTCACTTTAACAAAGGAATATTTTAGGTATCAAAATCCATAGCATCTTCATCATACACCTCCATGTATTCTTCTTCCTCAACATTATTAGGTTGACATGATGATGGTGATGATGATGATGTGGTAGATGAATGACACTCTTTCACAAACTTTAGATATTCTTTCAATTCCAGTTTCTTCATTTCTTCAATAAATATATATTCTTCCAATTCCAGTTTCTTCATTTCTTCAATAAATTTTTCCAATGGTATAATATCATCTAAATACCACACAATGTCACTGTCTTGCGATATTTCTTTTCCATAGCGAGACACAGCTCTTCAGAATATAATTTTTTGAATAATTAAATTTTTGAATATACCTCTGCTAAGTGATTGGCGGACCATCTTCTTAGAACACGTACGTTAACTTTTTGCCAATGAAATCACCGAATTTCATTCTTTTAATACTTTTTTCAGCTGAAGAAGTAATCATGTTTCAGCCGAAATCATTAGTTGAAATTTCCCAATCTGAAATAAGTAAATGTATGGCTATGAAAAAGTATAGTATATTACACCTCGGATCATTTCTACCACAAACGGTGTTCTTGAGATTATTGAGAGATCATAAAAGAGTTGTGTTTGCAGACGAATGGAAAAAAATAGATAATACTGAAAATGCTTACTCCGAATTCAACCAAATGGGTTGCACATCGAACAATTATAATTTCAGCTTGAGAAGCAATAGAAAAAATAATATGGATGAGTATTAGTTGGTTCAGATGCAAGGAAAAATAAACTAATATCTTTTTTGGGGTTGGCCACGAGCAAAAATTCCTGAAGGAGCTCGTCCTCAGGCGTTTATCTAGGATATTCTATCGCATACTTTGATGGTAGATTGGAAACCATTCTGTTCATAGTGAAGTAAGTAGTTAATTCTTAATGAATATTTATTCTTCTTCATATTATAATCATTCATCAGAAATTGATAAAAAAAGAAGAATCATGAAAACTGAATGAAATATATTGATAAAAAATTCAATAATTCAGTATTAACAATTCAGTGTAGAAGTAGAATTAGTCGATGTAAGATTGACAACAACTTCATGAAAAAAATTAATAATCTTATGGTTGGAAATATAACTATTTTAGATTTCGATAAGCACGAACTGGGGCTAATACCAATAAATTATTTTAAAGAAATCATTAGACCCTTGGAATTGGAGATAGTTTGGTTTCGTATACCAAGAAATCTAAAGAATGATTTGGAGAAGTATTCCCTTCTAAACATAGAAGACGCATGGGGGCACCATATAGTGATACGGTGCCAAAAAGAAGTGCCCCTGGCATTCACCTATTTTTGGCCTATGTGAGGGTGAGTTTTTTATTTTTTATTTATTTTTTTATGAGTAAAGAATAATTTGTCACACTCCCATTATGATTTTTTTCAATGTTTTCTAAGGGTGAATTTTTTTCAATAATGTTTTATATTCATCATACTAAAGCATAATTCTAAAATCAGAATTCTAAAATTATTAATAAAGTTTTTCAATTATGTTTTATTTTCATCATACTAAATCTGATTTCAAATAGTAATCATAATTTTTTTTTCCCAGGTGGAGTGGCCAATCAGAGTAATAATTAGTTGTTATATTATTATGTAAGAGATATACTCGTATGTAGATGTAAATAAATTATTTAAAGTTTATTGATTTCATCATTTAATTTTAAATCCATAAACAGTTAATCATTTTTACTGAACTCAATTTGTTTTTTAATTATTATTTGAGAAGAGATTTTAATTGATTTAATAATCCTTCCGATTGACAAGGTAATTGAAATAATTCTTCCATTTCGAATGGATATGATCTAATTGCCCTATTCAAAAATTCGTTGAATTCATAAACCATATTATCCTTCAGAAAATAAATCATTCCATTGGTACCTACATCTGAAAACCGATGATATATTAGTAGGTATTCCAGGAAAACTGTACTTATAAATTTGAGATCTTTTCTTCGTTAGGTGTAATCATCAAGTTCCATGCATAAATGACCATCATAGAATATGAAAGTTTTTCCTCTATATGTGGTAACAACACCATGAATCTTAGCATCTGGGGATAGATCAATTGCTCATTCTATATTTTAATGCAAAACTATCTGGATATATTTTATGATAATGTTGGTAGTATAAGAGGACTATTTCACCAGAAGGTCTCTGATAAAAATGTCCATCACCTGTATCAGAATTCAAATGTGCTAATGAAATGTATTGCAACAAATGTAGGTATAGGAGAGGAAACTTTTCTCATTCCTTATAAAATAGATATAAATGATTATTGAAAATTAATATTCTTCGTATTTTAGATTTAATCTTAAACAGATTCAGTGGAAGACTTTGGGTATTTGTTTTCATTGTTGATGTAACTATATGAATTGGTTGAGTTGTTGATTCAATAGTCCTTTTAGTTGTAGTTCTTTTTGTAGTAGTTCTGATAGGAGGTTCGTACAACGATTGAATACCATTTATATCGTCAGAGCCCAAAGGTCTCATTAAATCATCTCTAAAATATGGATACATAACACATGAAATATCATTTGAGTGTTCAAGCCCCAGAGGATGTCCTATTTCATGTAATAACACATTGTATACTCAATCAGTGATATTCACAATTTACATAATGCAGATTAAATACTTGTTAACTCAAATGTAGAGATGTTTTGTATTATTGATCTGATTTCGGCAATCAACCTGATTACCTGAATACCAATCATTGTTATTGATTTCAAACACCTTGAATTAATTGTTATCATTACAACACCTGCTGTAGTCGCACACTTACCCAATTGATATAAATTGTTATTGTTGTTATGGATAGGGGATTCAATTAAAAAAAACTGAAGATTAAACATCTCAATTATTTTCCACCGGTTTCCCACTACATGGCGATCCTGCCATCTTAGTAAAATATCAGTGTTGAATAATTCTGAACAATATCCGTAAAGTGTTTAGTCGGATGAATAAGTGATGGCAATGTGAAAAATTCGAAGAACTTAAAATGGGAAGCTCAAATTCTAAGGACACCACCCAGACGGTAAAAGAAAATGGGGCGATCAATTCGAACTTTATTGTGCAAGAGAGTGAGTAAAACATATCCAAGGACATGAAAATCGTGTTGTATTTAGTTTTGGCTGTGTTGGTGCTCAACCTGATATTCAAGGCATATAAAATGCACAGAAAAAATTTGATGAGGAGGTTCAGGCGAGAGGCTACTGCATCAAGGGCGTCTGTGGCAGCAATCTAGTGATAGGAGGCAGCGAGGAAAACATTCCGTGAGTGTTGAGTGTTGAAGTGCTGTTGTGCGCGTGGAAGAAATGGTGAGCTCGTTTTGACTAATTATGATGACAATTGCGGTTTATTTTTTAATTAATAGTTGATAGGAATTAATGCAGGCTGAAAAAAGAGAAGCTGTATTAGGTAACCTTTCGGTAATAACAACTGAAATAAAAGAATAGTCTAAAAGAATTCTAAAGAAAAATGTTCCAAAAAGCAATTTAATTAGAGTTGAGGTTCGAGATAATTTGGTGGCTCTCTTCAACGAATTTACAAAAAACGTAGCTAGTTCTTGGCCATATTTAGATAATACAGATAGACAATCAATAAAAACTGATTTTCACTATATCCGAGATAAGGTTATTCGTTCTTTTCAATCTTTAGGTGTTAAATATCAGAATCCAGTGTCTTGTGTAGAACAAATCAATATAGGTAATATCATTAGAAGAAGAGTCCCAAGACGAAGACGAAAAAATCATGGCGATGACTACTACAGAATTTTTCAATTTGGCAAGCAAAATCATTCCAAATCAGTTCGACGGAAATGTTGATAATTTGAGATCCTTTTTAGATTCGTTAGAACTCCTTGAGGCGAATAGCGCGGATCACCAGGATAGAGCCGTGTCTTTTGTAAAAACTAGACTAGTCGGAAAGGCGCGTAGTTTAATTTCTGACGGAGATGGTCTAAATGATATTGCGAGGAAGTTGAAAAAATGCCTAAAAGGTGAAAGTTCGAACCTTCTAACATCCAAATTATTGAATTTAAGGCAAAAACCATAAGGACACTTCCACTTATGCAGCAGAGGTTGAGCAGTTAGCTCAGAAATTACAAAATGCTTTCATAAGTGAGGGTGTTCCTAATGAAGTAGCCGAAAAAATATGCAGTTCAAACTACTTCCAGGGCACTTACTCAAAATTCAAATACCGAAAGAGCTCGTATAGTGATAGAAGCTGGCAATTTCAGCACTGTTCAGGAAATCATGACAAAATTTTTAAAACGTTAACACTCAACCGTCGCCTGCAAACAACGTATTCTATCTGAATAACAATAATAATTCACGCAACAGACATCCGTTCAACAATAACCGGCGTGGTTCAGGGAGAAATTTTCAAAATTCATACCGTGGTTTCAGAAATTCTCACAATTTCAATGCCGGGAGAGGTCAATATCGATTCGCTGGAAATAGGTATGACAATAATAGTAGACCTAATGGCAGAGGTAACGGACAAACCAATGCCAATGTCAGATTTTTGGAATTGTCAAACCAGGGAAACAATTTATCCAGTCTCGCTAAGCGTTTGGCTGCTCAAGTGTGTGTTAGCGATCATCTCGTAAGATACGGTCTATCAAACATTGGAAGTTTAAGTCCGAATGCTGTTGAAATAGCTTGTCAAATTTCTTCAGGCTCGGAGGAATCAAAGGGATCGCGTTTGCTTGATGATTTGGATTTAGTATATTATTCGGGAATGAAAATCTATTCATTATGACTGTTGATTACGGAGAATATGACTCACATTGCACGCTGAAGAATTTCCGACAGCCAATCATATCGGGTTTGAAGGAATGCTTCGCTGAGTGTGACGAGGTTTGGAAAATACACTCGCGCAGAAATGGTCGATAAAGCGTACGGTTTAGGTAGAGTTCATGATACCTTATGGGATATGGGAGGTGCGTTTACCGCACGACTCAGGCAAGAATTGATGAGAAAGAGTTTCGGAAAGTTGGTTGCGGAACGTCAAGACGTATGCTGGTATGACTAAGAAAATAATTGCTCCTCCTGGCGTGCGTCTCGTTTTTGCCAAACGCGCTGAATTAGAAGTGAGTAATGGTGATGTTTGGTTTGTAATGGTTTAGGAGAAGATTTCATGACGCTTCTTTCTCATGGATCGGGTGAGCTAACGACTCTGCTGTATAATTCAGTAGAGAATCTTTCTATCAGCGATATCTTTTTGTCAGATGGTAAGATCAAGGGCTTTGTGGTGTGAAGATTCGACGTGTTGTTGGGGATGATATGCTCAATTGTATGCTCCGTACGAAATTCCGACGAGCTTCGAGGAGACGGCTTAAGTCAATTGAAGAATGTCGTGTTCAAACATATCAGAGAGAGCGGACATGTTGTAATCCACAGAAAGCTTTCTTCGGGTTTGGTTTTGCAGAGTATCGACAAACGCATTGTTTAAGAGGATGCATTATTCCGAAGGATCAGATTGCTATATTTCTAGTGAAAAAGCGAAGAATCTCTTGATATACGAGCGTGCTGATAAGTTTTAAGTCTACATTAATGACGAAGATATCGCGTGGTTTTAGCGTTGAGCTATCAAAGAGAATCTTTATGTATGTTGCGATAATGCTAGGGAAATACTCGTTCAAACGATTTAAACTTTTTAAACGACTTACGTTCCTTTTCGATGACCAATTTGGAAAACTGAGGGGGGAGAGCGCTGCTACCGGTGACGGTGCGAACCGACAATTTGTCGTACCTAAATGGCGTGGTTCTTCTTGCCTCAGTCTATGAATGGATTGAGTTTACATCCGGCCAGCTTTCTTCTTTCCAACACCGAGAGAGCGAAATTGGTTTCTCGCTGGAGTTTTTAGAGCGGCTGGTCGTGAAGAGACGTTTTTAAACTGTGTGAGGTTGAGTGACAGGTTCGGTTGGTATTTGATCGAACCAGATGATCAACACGTTCGAGGGATTCATAAGAATATCGATAAAAGTTCCTAGAGGGGTAGTTCCCGAATTAACGAAGAAGGTTCAATTTTATATTCGCAATTGGGAGACGTCGCATGGTGGGATGACGTGCCTAAGCAGATGATACGGCGGCCGTTCTAATGGAGCAAGGGCTTCTTGCGCGTGACTTTTCGTTATCTGAGAGGGCGGGTAGTTGACATTGTTGTTTCCCCCAACCGGTTCGATTGGGGAGACAGAGCAATAAATATTTATCAGCTAGATTTATCTCTTTCGAATTTTGTAGCCGTTGAAACTAAGATAACTCGAGAAAAGGTTACTTTGTTGGTAGACACCAGGGCTGATGTTTCTATATTAAAAGTAGGGAAAATTTTGTTGCAAAATTCTGTTGATAATTCTAAAATAATTGATATCGAAGGTGTAACTGAGGGATTGACAAAATCTTGGGTATTATTAATACGGAAATATGGGTGAAAAATAATCAAACTATCGGACATAATTTTCACGTGGTAAGCGATGACTTTCCAATTCCGGGAGATGGAATTTAGGCAGGGATTTTCTTTAAAATAAAGTGCTAATTTAAATTATCGTCGGTGGACGTTGAATCTTCGATATTTTGATAAGAACTTTGTGATTCCTATTAAGCGGGGTTGAGGGAAAACCAAATTCATATACCACCACGTTGTGAAGTAATTAGGCAAATACCATCTCTTAAAAATATTTCGGAAAGTGTATTAGTGTTGAATAAAGACCTTTACCAGGAGTTTTCATTGCACGAACGGTCGTGTCTCAGGAGAAGGTTTGGTAAAAATCATGAACACGACTTGCGATTGGAAAGACTATGTGTCCATTATAATATTAAAAATGTCTTGGTTTATCTTTGTGTGAATTGTGCTTTACAAAAATGTCAGAAATAGCACCGGGAACCAAATGTATCAGTTAAAAAAATATCCATGAATTGATATATTCAAGAGATTTAATTCCGATAACAACAGTAAGGACAAATTGGTGTAGTGTATGTTTAAGACATCCATTGTTTTCCGTTATGTCGTAGGTTAATTGTTGTAGAGCAGTCATTTTATAATGTATAAATGTTGGCATGACGTTTATCTAGCAGTGACAGTGACAGTAATTAAAAGCCTACCTGTTAGTTTTAAAGTCAAAGAATTTTCATATTGTTTCTTGACAAATTTGAAATAATGTCTTGGAGTATCAGAGTGGTTGTACTTATGCATTATTTAGGTAAGTTCAAACTCCAAAGTTAAAGCGGGGAAACAAATATCTGAATAAAATCGATTGATTTCATCTTCAGTCAGTATTTGAATTTCAAACAATAAACAATGGACGTGTGTGAGTTTGAGAAATCTAAAAAATTCTATGATATTATTTGTGAAGAATCACATCAGACCGCAGGACCCCAGAACCCAAAAATCCGATTCTGACGACACGCCCTTCGACGCCACCATTTTTCTACAGCGCATTCACCCCGAATGCGACCTCTTGCGGACAAACTTCTGCCGACAAAACGAAAAAATCCTCCAACAACCATTCATGCATCCAACAAAACATACAACGACCTCTAGCGAAAAAATTTTAAGCTCTACACCAACTAGAAGAAACCTTGCCTTGTATAACTACTACTGTACTTATAAATTTGAGATCTTTTTTTTCGTAAGGTGCATTCATCAAGTTCAAGGCATAAATGACCATCATAGAATATGAAGGGTTTTTTCTCTATATGTGTTACAACAGCATGAATCTTAGCATCTGGGGATAGATCAATTGCACTGTTGCTCTATCTATCTTTTAATGCGAAACTATCTGGATCTATATTCTATGATAATGTTGGTCGTACAAGAGGACTATTTCACCAGAAGGTCTTTGATAAAAATGTCCATCACCTATATCAAATTCAAATGTGCTAATGAAATGTATTGCAACAAATGTAGGTGTAGGAGAGGAAACTTTCCTCATTCCTTATAAAATAGATATAAATGATTATAGAAAATTGATATTCTTCGTATTTTAGATTTAATCTTACACAAATTCAGTGGAAGACTTTGGCTATTTGTTTCATTGTTGATGTTACTATATGAATTGGTGTTGAGTTGTTGATTCAATAGTCCTTTTAGTTGTAGTCCTTTTTGTAGTAGTTTTGAAAGGAGGTTCATACAACGATTGAATACCATTTATATCGTCAGAGCCCAAATATCTCATCGAATGATCTCTATAATATGGATACATAACAGATGAAATATCATTTGAGTGTTCAAGCCCCAGAGTATGTCCTATTTCTTGTTATAACAATTGTGTACTCAATCAGTGATATTCACGATTTACATAATGCAGATCTAAATACTTGTTAACTCTAACAATCAAAAATTGGAGTAGTAGTCCTAAACTTACTGAATTTTGCAAAGATCACATCACATCAAATCTGAACTACTGGTTCACTTCTAGTCATGGATTTTGATTAAAAAATGATAGTTTTTCAGGAAAAAAGAAATTAGATGTATTTTTTTCCTGTATAGGGTGTTCCAAATTCGATGATCACTGAGAGCATTTCGATAACCATGAGAGTTCGAGAAAAATGTTCAGGGACTCCCGATCTTTTTTTCAAAACAATCAATAACCAGCAAACAGATCTCAGATATCAAAATTGAAATTATGTGTCCAACATAAAAAAATAAAATTTTTCAATTTTTCGGATCAGATGAGGACAGCGTTGATGCAATAGAAAGTACCAAAGAAAACGTTTTGTAATTTTTGTGATATCTCCAAAAGAAAAAGAGATATAGCAAAATATTTGAAACAACAATTTTTTAGAAACGCCTTGTAACTCGAGAACCAATTCAGATATCTGGAATCTGTTTACTGGCAATTGATTATTTTGAAAAAGGGATCGGGAGTACAGACAAGTCTACGTCAATTATGCAATTCTTAGTGACCTTTATTTAGGTTACATATCCATTCACGTATGCAGTTGCGATAAGATCATCTTTTCATGACTCTGATAATTTTTTCGTTTAATTTGCTTCAACACGTAGGTTAATAAAAAAGTGTTTCCTAGATTTTGACTAGCATTGTTGACTTTAAACTAATTATTTTTCAATTAATGCATGCCAATTTTCTCGAAGGATTTCTCTGGAATCCTCCAATTATATTTTTCAAAATATTCGACAGTGGAAATTTGCTGATTTTTTGGATCAAATTCCACAAAACAAAAAAAAAATGATGAAGCAGATGTGAATCTGCGAAATGTTGCTGAATATATTATGTATTAAAGACTGATCTGTTAAGCGTTCATTGTCCTATTCCCACAAATTTATATTTGGTCAACTTATTGCTACAACTGTATTTTGGTTTTCTGTTTCTGTTCTATGGGACAACCGGGCTTAAGTGACAAACGACAGTTGACTCATATATGTATAGTCTGTTCACATATTATTGAGCACCAAGTGGAATTTGCCAAATTTCCATGTACCCTTTATGCTCAATAATATTTGAACGGAGTATATAACATTGGATTCGACATATAGTTTTTCAACGGTAAAACACGTTCCTGTAAGTAAGTTATCAGTTACAATTAAACATAATTTTTGTCGGTTGATAAATTCAATGAAACACTTCATTGAAAAACTCGAGAATTTGGTGACAAAATGTTCAAGGAATCATTTCGATATAATGAAAATGCATTTTACATAAGCTGACGGATCTGTGAAACAAAGGCACATTATTTTGACATAAAAAAGTGGATGAAAAATCTATGACCAGCACGGAGCTGGCGTTCAGGTTTTTTTCTTCTGCGACTCTGAGTGATCACGTTAGTGATTCTTAAGACCACTTCAGTTTCATTCAACCAGCACTTCGCCTTCAGTCGAATTTTTTTCGGGTTGGGAAATTCATTGTTATAGACTGAATTATAATAGCAATTGCTTACCTTTTCTCTTAACTGAATTCATGAGCATTGCATTTTCATTATTCTATGAAAAATAATTACCTACAGGCTGGTGAGTACCAATGAAAAACAGTTATCTACGTTTTCAATTTTTTGTTTTTTTTGGAACTTTACTTAAAAACTGGTTGAAACCTCAGCAAAAAAATTACAAGTACAGAGAAGATCATAAAAATGATCAATGTGTTTTTATTTGCTTTCAGTATTTACAAATTGGCATAAATATAATTGAAAGGTACCTAATTTCTTCCAGAGTATTTTGACGAGAAGAAATGAAAATTTCGAAAATGTTAATGAACGCTTCCATAAATCGTCATGAAAGTTTCAGTTTTCTGCGCTGTCAAATAGTTAAGTAGATAAGATATTTGTATGTTCTCTATCGTGTGCAGATCGGAAACCTGACGTCATGATTCAAAATAGCGGAGCACCTGATTGAAAGTTATTGAGTATTGCAACATGGTCACAGACGTGTCTGAACAGGAAAACAATCGGAAATTTTCTCAGTATCAAAGTTGATGACCTAACCGCACCTGCATAAGTGTGTGATAAACCTGATTAAGGACAATGTACTCAATGGTATTCGCAGGCGTGTCTATATGCCGAAAAAAAATGCGAGTATAATTCGCACATGCCAATATATGCATCCAGAAGATCTTGATAGGAAATAGAGCTCAGGGAAAAAACTTAGTAACAAAATGTTTCTCGACGTTCTCTAAAAATAAAATTTAAAACTATTTGAATTGATTTGATTTCTTTCATTATTGAGTGAGTTCTAGGAAAATGGGTGTCCAATGGCGGTGGTGGTGGTGGGTCCGGGGGGGGGGTCATGGGCGGGTTTCATGATGGGGGTCAGTGGGGGTCCGAGATGCTGTCCAATGGCGGTCGGGAGTATCTGGGGTCAGCGGCGTCCAATGGCCGGGACAGGGGTTGGGACCAGGACCCAGGGACCCGAATCTAGATGTTAGTTGTAATCATCAACGAGAGAGAGAGAGAGAGAGAGAGAGAGAGAGAGAGAGAGAAGTCAACGATGATCTGTATTATATCATTCCTATTATTATTGTGCCATTATCATATTCGAGCAATGGAATGATATAGCAAAAGACTATTTAATGAAATATGGATACTTTCAACAATCTAATAATTCAGAAATTGAATTGAATACTTACCTATGCAGTAAAGAAAATTTCAAGAGTACTTCAAACTAAGCGAGCAGACAGTTACAGTTGATGTTGAGACCAAGATGTGGTGAACAAGATTTTACACAACCTTTCAGAGTTGTAGAAAAATGAGGGGTACCACTGAGAATGAGCATACAGCTTTCCATGCATTTCAATTTGGGAAAATAATTCAGGATTGTAATTTTACAAAAATGATAATAACATTGATATTCTATTAAATATAAATCTGGAAAACATAAATTAACTATTGATTGTGGCGGAAATAAGGATTACATATCAGAATTCGATGATTCTGGTATGGTCTTAGGACATGGATCTTTCCGAATAATAATAAATGTATTGAAATACATTTAGATAAATCAAAAAAATGGTTCAAAAAAAAAACTTGAAAACCTAACAAAAGGTTTCACCTCTCTCTTACAGCATTAGTTCATGAGATAGGTCATTCGTTAGGACTTGCACATTCTGCAGATGAAAGATGCTGTGATGTTCATATTACACAGAAGAAGAAATAACCCAATTACCTCAAGATAATATTAATGCAATTCAATCGTTATGTTGTTCAAGTTCAACCGTCAACAACAACACACTCAACAATCGATTCTACATCACATTGGACAGAAAAAAGTATAGTTGAAGAAATCATTTAACCCAATTATGTGAATTAAGCATTAAATTGAAAGAATCGTTATTATAAACAATCATATTTATGTCTTCTATAAGAACTGGGTGTGGGGTAATTTCATTAGTAGATAAAATTATTCATCCTCCAGTGAGAGTTTAGAATATACATATACCATCGGAAATATAGATTTATCAAACATTCATCTATATCAAAGACTAATGATGAAATTGGCTTAATAATGTTTCTAAAGAATGGACAGTTTGCTGTACTTACTTGAGAGAAGAAAATTTCAAGAATGTGGCTTCCTAAAAACATGAAGATTCAGGGTGCTTTTAATAGCTATAAGGGAAAGAAAGATATCATCATATTATGATAATCATTTCTGTGTTGAACTAGAAGAATATTCATTAGTAAGGAAATCAGTAAAATAATATTAGTGAAATATTTCCAAGAATACCAAGTAATATATCATCAGTATTCCAATATAATGATGGAATTATTTTCTTCATTAAAGATGATATGGTATATGAATTCGATGAATTTCGTATTAGACTAGTTCCATCACAAGTTAGAACTTGAAAAACTTACTTCAGATTCCATGTCATTCTGATCGATTATTGAACAATTGAAAAATCTTTTGGAAATGATAATGACAAATCATATAATAATCAGTAATAATATTTGAATCTTAGAGTGGAAGAAAACATATAAATATTCAATTTTGACACACTTCACTAAGTACTATATTGAAGAGAAAAAATGGAAAATATGTCAGGAACTACATTTTGCTGTTGTATATCATGAT